>RJWJ010005208.1:0-69909 GCA_004363605.1 Indri indri | reverse complement strand
CCTTATACTGGCTTATATAAACCTTAAGTTTAATTTCTAATTAATATCAAATAAATTATAGAATTAATCTCTATAATTTCTAGCATCTGATTTTTTCCTCTGATCTGTTATAAATTCTAGAAGACTGTGACTGAAGTTCCCCTGTCTTACAAATTTCTCTCCTCCATCCCAGGATCTAGTATAATGCCATATACTCAGTGGGTGCTCAAAAGTGGCCCTAGAGCCTCAAAGTCAAATTGAAAACAATAATGAATACTAGCAAAGTGGAGTATATAAAGGCCCCTGTTATGTTAAAATTATCAGATATTTTTATTTCACATAGGCAAATATATATAATTCTTAATAGTAATCCCTATAGATTGTTTATTTTCTTATTAGTTATACATGTACATAGATTGATAAGTCAAATAGTTCTACGAGGCTTATAAAAAAAATAAGTTGCCCTCAAACACACTTCTTTTCCCTTTAACTTCATTTTCAATAAATAACCCAGCTCCCTCATCCCTCAGGTGGGAGAACTCTGAGTCATGTTCATCATGGTCTCCCAGATGTCCCCAGCAGGATTGAGCCCGAGTTACCCACACTGATAACCTGCTCATTTTTTCTTTCTTTGTCTTCCTTCCCTCTTCCCCTGCTAGTTCAGATCACTTCTCAAATATACTCCTTGCACTCAAGTCCTTTTCTCAGGGTCCACTTCTAGGGAAATCCAATCTAAGACCATGGAAGAAGGCATCTCTTTAAGTCAAAGGTGAAATATTTGTAAAGACGGGGTCAAGAAAAGGGGAAGGGCAGAGAAAGAAGGGGAGAGTGAATGGAAAAAACAAGAGCAGTCATGATAGAGATACCACCTTCTATGCCCAATGCTTACATGTGCGACTCTACTAGACAAGATTCTTCAGGGTCCAGATTCTTTGCCTTAGCACCAAGCACAGCAGCTTGCCAACCAGACTCTTAATAATGCTTTTTTGCTACTTTTAAAATTATATCTAATAGTTCCTGAACTCAAAACTCTCCCTATACTTATTTGTAGCACCAACGTCCTTTGCAGGAAGATTTCTTTTTTTGTTGTTGTTGCAATTTGTTTAATATGCCCATCATAGTTGCAGATTTTAGGTTATGTCATTTGAAGTCTCCACGGGATACATTTTTTAATTTCAAAATATTAAGGGGGTACAAATATTTTTTGTTCCACGGTTTGCTTTTGTAATGCTTGAGTCATGGCTATAGATGTGCCCATCACCCAAATAATATTCATTGTACCCATTAGGTAGGTTTCTGCCCCTCCCCTTCTCACCTCTCACCCCTGCTTGATTTCCACTGAGTTTTACTTCCCTCTGTGCACATGTGTGCTTATGGGTTAGTTGCAATTTAATAGTGAGTATATGTGCTGTTTGTTTTTCCATTCTTGAGATATTTCACTTAGGAGAATGGTCTCCAGTTCCATCCAAATTGTTGCAAAAAGCATTAAGTCATCCTTTTATGTCTGAGCAGTACTCCATGGTATACATATACCACATTTTATTAATCCATGCATGAATTGATGGGCACTTGGGTTGATTCCACATCTTAGCAATTTTGAATTTGCTGCAATAAACATTTGAGTGTAGTTATCTTTTTGATAAAATTATTTCTTTTCCTTTGGGTACATAGCCAGTAGTGGGATTGCTGGATGGAATGATTTAGTTCTTTGAGAAATCTCCATACTATTTTCCATTGAGTTTGTACTAATTTGCAGTTCCACCAACAATGTGTAGGTGTTCTTTCTCTCTGCATCCATGCCAACATCTATTGTTTTTGAATTTTTAATAAAAGCCATTCTAACAGGTATAAGGTGATTTCTCATTGTGGTTTTAATTTGGATTTCCCTGATGATTAGTGACGTTGGACGTTTTTTCATGTTTATTGTCCATTTGTCTATCTTCCTTGGAAAGCTTCTTTTCACATCTTTTGCCTACTTTTTCACTCTGGAAGTTTTCTGACTATAGTATCTATTGTAAAAGACTCTGGAGATGAAAGGGTTATACAAAGGTTAAGTATTATTGCCTTAAATATCTTGGGGAAATGTCTTATTTAAGACATTTATCACAAAAGAAAGGCTGAAAAAAGAAAACTGGGCAAGCGATACAGGAGGAAAAACATGTCTTTACTAAAAAATAATGTGACCTTTCCTTTGTCCAAAATGACTTCAGGAAATCAGTATAATCTGGCAGGTGAACTTTCTAACAGTAATAAAGAAATCAATTTGTGCTTTAAGATATAGCAGAAGTTGCTGGTGAAAGCAGAAAGCCCTCTGGGAGTGGAATAATTTTCCCAATCCTTTGTAACAGTCAAGAAAGGAGAGCCTGAAATGAGGATTCATTTTCCCCTATAAAAAACTCACCTTTGGAAATACTTTAGGTAATACCATGAAGCCCATCGTCAGTGATACTCTCTCTGTCCTGCCATTGGTATTATCTTATCTTTTGTGTTTCTGACATTGTTGCGAACCAATCTCACATCACCTAATGCCAGAAATAATTTTATGCCTGTTAAGATTGGCTTTACCAGAGATGGACAGGAAACCTATAAAGAAAATACTTTTTTTATTTCAATAGATTTAGGGATTACAACTGATTTTTTGTTACATGGATGAATTGTATAGCGGTGAAGTCAGGACTTTTAGTGTACCCGTCACCCAAATACTACACATTGTAACCAATAGGTAGTTTTTTGATCCCATACCCTCCTCCAACCCTCCCCCCTTCCAAGTCTCCAAAGTCCCTTGTACCACTCTATGTGGCCATGGGTACTCATCATTCAGCTTCCACTTATAAGTCAGTACATGTGTTATTTGTTTTTCCATTCCTAAGATACTTCCCTTAGGATTATGGTTTCCAGTTCCATCAAAGTTGCTGTGAAAGACATTATTTCATTCTTTTTTATGGCTGAGTAGTGTTCCATGGCGTATATATATATATATATAGAGAGAGAGAGAGAGAGAGAGAGAGAGAGAGAGAGATCACTTTTTCTTTATCCACTCATCACTTGATGGGCACTTAGGTTGATTCTATATCTTTGTAATTGTGAATTGTGCTGCAATAAACATGCAGGCCCAGGTGTCTTTTTGATAAAATGACTTATTTTCCTTTGGGTAGATAACCAGTAGTAGGATTGCTGGATCAAATGGTAAGTCTACTTTTAGTCCTTTGAGGAATCTCCCTACAGTTTTCCATAGAGGTTGTACTAATTTACATTCCCACCAACAGTGAATAAGTCCTCCCTTTTCACTGAATCTGCACCAACATCTCTTGCTTTTTTACCTTTTAACAATAGCCAGTCTGACAGGGGTAAGGTGCGATCTTATTGTGGTTTTAATTTGCATTCCCCTGATGATTAGTGATGTTGAGCATTTTTTCAAATGTGTGTTGGCTGTTTGTATCTCTTCTTTTGAAAAATGTCCATTCATGTCTTTTGCCCACTTTTTAATGGAGTTATTATCTTTTTATTGCTGATTTGTTTGAGTTCCTTGTAGATTCTGGATATTAGTCATTTGTTGTATGTATAGTTTGTGAATATTTTCTCCCACTCTATAGGTTGTCTACTCTGTTATTTCTTTTGCTGTGCAGAAACGTTTTACTTTAATTAAGTCCAATTTATTTATTTTTGTTTTTGTTGTATTTGCTTTTGGTATCTTAGTCATAAATTCTTTGTTCAGTCCAATGTCCAGAAGAG
This sequence comes from Indri indri, assembly GCA_004363605.1. Taxonomy (NCBI): domain Eukaryota; kingdom Metazoa; phylum Chordata; class Mammalia; order Primates; family Indriidae; genus Indri; species Indri indri. The sequence goes on along the minus strand of RJWJ010005208.1, from coordinate 66,198 downwards.
TTGAAGAAAACACTTTTAAAAGGTAGAACTTTATTTTAGCCTCTTGTAGAAGTCTGGAGATAAGTAGGCCAAAGCTAATATGGCAGCTCTGCTCACAAAGTCCTCAGCAATACAAATTCCTTCCAACTCACTGTTCCTCTATCCTGAGGCTATGCCCCTTATCTTCATGGTCCGAGATGGCAGCATCTGGATTATATGAAACGGGATAGACAAAGGGATGGTAAAAAAAAAAAAGTTACATAATACTTCTGCTTACGTACCATTGGCCAGAATATAGACACATGACTACACCTAGCTGCAAGGGAACCTGAAAAATTGTGTTCACTATTCTGAAGAACACATGTTCAGGTGAAAATCCTAATGCCATGAAAAGAGAGAAAAGACGTTAAGAGCATCTATTGTTATTATTTCACTTTCTTTTCTGTCTTTCCTCCCATCTCACCTTCAACAATTCTCTGAGACAGCGGGTCTAGAATAAGAGGTCGATTCCAGACAGACATTGACCTATGAAAGTGACCTCCTCTTCCAGGGTTACACAATCTGCTTCCATTACCATGAGACTACCTCTAAAAAATGGCATTGAGTGTTTAGAGTAATGGAAGCAGGAGAACTGCTACAAAAAGCAGAAATAGGTCTGGGAGCTCACTTCAGGGACACAATTTGAGGTAGGACAGCCTGCCTATATGATACTCTCCCACACACACACACACACATCCATTCATTCATTTAACAAATATTTGTTGCACCAACATAGCATTGAATATGACAGATGATCTCTACCCTCAAGTTTACATATCATGGGGGAGGCAAAATACAAAGAAATATACATGACAATAAATATCCAATTACAGATTCTAATGTGTACTATGAAGGAAAAGAACAGGGGCTAGAAGGTCAAAAACAAGGAGGCTAATTTAGACAAAGGACTAAGCACAGGTCTTCTTGGATGAATGTAATCCAAGCTGTAATCCATAGGTTAAATGGATGTTAGCCCAGAAGAGGGAAGACAAGTTGTTCCAGGCAGGGGAAAAGGCATGCACAAAGTTCTTGGAGTGGGAAAGAGCCTGGCAAGTTTGAAGAAGTAAGATCAGGATGGATAGAACTTTGTGCCCAGGTATGATTCATCCAACACACTTCCTGGATGCATTTTGTTTTTGTCACACAGCCTGAAAACCTACAAAGGAGAGATTCACTAATATACATGTAATATATTTTTTAGGATTCATTTTATTATAAATACATCACCCCCTTCCAGTAGCTCTGGAGCCTGTTAAGGGCAGGATACTTTAAGGAAGCATTGGGAACATCCAAAAGAGAAGGATATGCCCAGAGGGTCAGGATCCCTGAGCAGATGGGCCTTGGAGGCTGGTAATAAGGGAAAGCACTATTTTATCAATGAGTCCAAACTGTAGACAGGCCAGACCGGGAAAATTAGAGGGGCTAGAACAACACTAGCTCCTGGGGTAAATGTATTCAGATTTAGTGCTGGGACTGAAGAAATGAAAGAATTATATATTTTACAGTGTAGTGGATTAAAGATGGCTACAAATTCTTTGACACATCTCCCATTGAGAGGTGGGATCTGTTCCTCCAATTCTTGAATTTTGCCCACACTGTGACTCCTTTGACTGACAGAAGATGACAGAAGCGATGCTATGCAAGTTCCAGGCCCAGGTTTTAAGAAAATCAGTCACTTCCAACTTGATCTCTTGGAGTCCTGAACCACCATGCAAGAAATTTGACTATGCTGCTGAGAGATCTGGTGGAGAGGCTGAGACTACATGGATGGCCTTCCAGCCATCCCACCAGAGTACCATACATGTGATTGAATCCATCTTGAATCTTCCAGGCCAGATGAGCCATTAACTGAATATCACTGAGTCACCCCAGTCAATACCACATGGAACAGAAGAATTGATTAGGAGAACCCTGCAACAAATTTGTGACCCACAAAATCATGACGTGTAATAAATTTGTTATTGTTTTAGAGCACTAAGTTTTGGAGTTGTTACACAGCAATAGATAGTGAGACACTAGCAAAAGATCCTTTTTGGCCTATGGAATTTTCAGGCTTTCAAACCTATTGAATGTTTGGGATTTCTGGGCATATGTGGGCCTTTTCCTTTCTGTTTCTCTACTCAGGACTTCTGAAGCAGTGCCCTTGATTTAGAAAGCTAGAAGGTTCCAGAAGAGAAAAATTAGGAAGTGAGAACATGGTAGGTAAACAAGAGGCCTGGCTGGATATTTATTTGTTGAATGGAGACCAGGTGACCTTCTTCATAACTGTGCAGCCCAATTAAGCAGTAAGGAAAGACTGCCCTCAAATAAGAGCTATTCATTGGGCTAGATTTTCCTCTGGAGCTGAATCTCTTTTGAAGTATAGAATGTATCACATAGGGTTTAAAAATGAGCAGCCCCAATACTCACCACCATTTATACGATTATTTTAGAACCAAGCCCACTTGTAAAATGGTGACTTCTTGGTTTAGGACATAAATGTTGAAAAACACCATAATAATAGATTTCTTCCTAATCAGGTCAGTTTTTCATGACCTCTGTATCTGCTTACATTTTTCCTATATAAACACTTGGAATTTACCCAAATTACTATTTATTCTTGGTAATTAGGTCAGGAGTGGCAAGAATAATCACAAAGAAATTTCAACCTTCAAATGAGCCAGTAGTTTCACATCAAACATCAGAAGTGCCTAAAGGGAGTTACTCTGCCTCACTCTGCCTCCCTGGATGGAATACTTAAAAATAATGGAATGGCAGGTGGATAAAAGAATACAAAGGCATACAAATATGTAATACAAGGCAGAAAGAACTAACAGAAAGGAGTCAAGTAAAGAATTAGGAGACTTAAGGCCTCCAATTTTGACACCAATTAGTAATCTTAGACAAACTTCTTAATCTCCCTGGGTCTCAGTCTCATCTGGCCACTAAGAAGAAAATCTTAAAACTTCACAAGGTTGTTATGAAAATCTATGTGATCACTAGTATGAAAGCACCACACACACACACACACACACACACACACACACAGAAAGAGAGAGAGAGAGTTAAAAGTGTTCTGCAGATGTAAAGTGTTAACATAGAAAATCCAAAATTGATTTATCCCTGAAGAATAAACAGAAAGCTGTATGCAGTTCATGTGTGCAGCTCATCTTGTCCAACTCATTTGTTTTGCAGATGACAAAATTCAGCTCTAGAAGAGCTCAATGGTTTGTGAAGACTGCAGAGAAATGTGTTCTCATCACACCCAGCCTAGTGCTATCTTGGACCCCTATCAACCTCTGAGGTTGCAGGTGATCTCTAGAATGGTCACAAGCATGTATATGGTTCTCAGGGATTTACTGAATAAAGACAGAAGATCACAGTCAGTCTCCATCCCTCATAGTCAATCCATCACTTAGTGCTATTAAGCTTACCTCTTAAATCTCTCTGGACTCCACTCCTTTCTCTCTACTCACACAGCCAAGGCCCCAAATGAAGCTTCCATTGGGTTACCTAGTCTGTCCTCACTGCTCTCCTAGCTTCTACCCCTAGCCCCTCCAAGTTGTTCTCCATATTACAACCAAAAGAACTTCCTCAAAATGCAAGTCTGATCACATTGGCATGGTTAAAATCCTTCAAGGGTCTCCTATAAAAACCAAATGGCTTCCCATGGCCCACCAGGTTCTGCAGAATCTGGCCCCCGCTAACCTCTATAGCCCCATTTCTTTCTCTCCCTCCCATTCAAGGGTCAGGCCATGTCCCTACCATCCTCAGGGTATACCCACAAGCCATCCCCTTCTCCTGGTATGCCCAGGCCCACCTCGACTCTCTTTGCCCCATCTTGAGCTGCATCTCTTTTGAAGTATAGAATCACCCACAAGTCCAAATCAATTTAAAGGCAGCCTTCCTCCAGAAAGTTTTATGAGTCACCCTTTATACTGGAACAAGGCTCAGAGCTTCCCATAATTTCCTTTTTAGTTCTTTTCAGAGTTTGACATTATACATTTATCCATATAATTATTTTATCACTGCCAGTCTCCATTGTCACAAGCTGTAATGTCTGTGGGGCAGTGCCCATGTCTGTTTTGCTCACTACTCATTCACTAGTCAGTGCCTGGCATTCAGTAGGTGCTCAATAACTGTTTATTGAGGAAAAAAAGATAAATAAAAAATTCGACCCCAGGCACCATAACCAGCATCTTTTCACTGAATCATCTAAAAATAAATGGAAATGATCTAAAAATAGAAAAGCCATAAGGACTATTTAAGCTTTAATAATTCATAAAGTCTAGTGGAAAGGAGATCTAATTTCTGAAAGCAATCCTTACTTTCAGAACATTACTCTAAAGGTCTTCCTCTCTATTCACACAGCCAAGGCCCTCTAAAGGTCTTCCTTTAAATGCCCAAAATGAAGGCCAACTCCTCCCTCTTCTCACCACTGAGCCCAACAGTGCCTTCAAATCTACGGTTGAAACGGGTATGGAAATTAAAAAATAATTAAAAAGAAATGTAAGTTAAAAATTTTCCAGTTAGGCAGAGAAAGGTACAAAGAGGACCAAAACCCTCTCTACCTAGATTGTTCTAGTATAAACAGAGAAAATCCAAAATCCTCTTTCTTTTTTAAAATCAGAGATGGTAGGAAGAAACCCATTAGTTACCAAGCATCTTATAAGTTCCAAACATATGCAAGGCACTGCGCAAGTATTCTCTGATTTAATTCCCCAATCATGCTATTAGTTGGGTATGATATATTTTATACATAAGTAAGTAAGCAAGCATCTAACCTAAGCTCACATAACTATAAATGGGCACAGGTAGAATTCAAACTCAGAGCAATCTGATTCCAAAGCTTATCTGCCCTTTCCTAAACCATTCTTCACCCCTAAGAGACTTACACAGACATTCTCCCCACCATAATCCAATTACAGTAGTCCCGCCTTATCTGCCATTTCATTTCTGTGGTTTCAGTTACCCACAGTTAACCATGACCTGAAAATATTACATACAATAAGATATTTTGAGAAAAGAGATCACATTCACATAACTTTCATTACAACATATTATTATAATTGTTCTATTTTATTATTAGTTATTGCTGTTGATCTCTTCCTGTGCAAAATTTATAAATTAAACTTTATCACAGGTATATATGCATAGGAGAAATCCTAGTATATATAGAGTTCAGTACTATCATCAATTTCAGGCATCCATGGGGGGTCCTGGAACATATCCCCCATGAATAAGGGGGACTGCCATATGTTCATTTTCTCCCCCAAAACTATCTTCCCAAACTAATTTCTGAGCATTTGCAGGAATTAAGCTGAAGATAAATCTTCTCCCTGTACCTTCATTCGTTTTGTGTACTCATGATCTTTGAACACTCGCTAATGTTTGAAGCACTGAGACAGACACACACGCATCCATGCATGTGTGCACAAACATGCACAAACACTTATTTGCACCAATCACTCCCCTACGCCTGGCCTGTGAGCTCCCTTGAGAGAAAGGGCCATGTTTCATTTATCTTTGGAGCCTGGTGCTGAGTAGAGTCTCTGGCACTCAATGAATCTTTGTTAAATTAACTGGATGAATGTGGACTGATGCAGAGATGAATAAAACATGGTTCTTGCCCCCAAGACATTTAAAATCTAACAGGACAGAGAACACACATATCAGAAACAATAATAGAAGACAGTAGTAAAAGCGTCACAGAGAATTAAAGGGCCAAGAAAAGGCTTTATAAAAGAGAGAACTCTGGGTGGAACTTTAAAGATTTGGTGGGATTCCAACAAACCAAATAAAGTAAGAATGGGGTTCATGGAGGGTATTCTAGGTGGAAGAAACAATATAAGTAGAGGTCCAGAAGACAGAAACCCTAAAGCTGACCCATGATAAACTCATGTGGATAAAGAATAGAGGCAGATAGGACATAAGCCTGGCAAGTAAGCTGGATTCAAATTAGGGGAAGAAATCATAGAAGACATGTTAAGGACATGGGAAGCCCAGAAGATCAGCATTTTAGGAAAGACTTATTTGGGTATCACGTACCAGATGGACTGAGAAATAGGGAGAAGTTAGAACAATCCCAATAAAGAGGATAGTTACAGCTCAGGTCAGAATCAACTGTGCTGTCAAGTTCTCCTACTAGCCAGGAGGACTTGGGCATTGTAACTTAATGTCTTCCCCAAAAGACAGAATGAGGAGAAGCAGCCAAGAATCAAAATGGGCACTGGTTCTAAATGTGCCAGTGTTTTCGCTTTTCATTTAAACCAGCAGGTCTCTCTCTTCCTTGGTATTTATCATGAAATTGAGTGAAGCAATTGCTCCAGGGAGATAATTCCCCTGGGATCAGCCCTCAGCAGCTGATTTGGGAGAGTTGGAGGCCTAATACTCCAGCTTCCATGCTTCGGTAACTCTGAGGCATGGTCCACACTGTCTCCCAGAGGTCCCCAGTGGGACTGATCCCAGTTGCCCACAGTAGTAATCTGCTTCATACTGTACCTTTGATTGGCTGCCTTCCCTTCCCTGTCTCTCTTCCCTACTCCCCTACTCCTGTTTCCTAGGATCCCAAATTAATTATTTGCCCTCAAATCCTTGCTTGTCTCAGGGTCAGCTTCTGGGGCAACCCAAATTGCCTTGGTCTTTTGGGCTGCCCTAACAGAATACCATAGACTGTGGCTTAAACAAAAGACATTTATTCATCACAGTTCTGGGGCCTGGGAAGTCTAAGATCAAGGTGCCAGCAGATCTGGTGTTTGGTGAGGGGCCAATTTTTGGTTTGCAGATGGCCATCTTCTTGTATCCTCACATGGCCAAGAGAAAAAAAATTATCTTTCTCGTGTTTCTTCTTATAAAGGTACTAATCCTATTCATGAGGGTTCCACATTCATGATGTAATCACTCCACAAAAGCCCTACTTCCTATTACCATCACCTCGGGGGTAAGAATTTCAACATAGGAATTTGGGGGAGACACAAACATTCAGTTCATAATACAAACTAAGACAGGGATTCTTTGCTTCTTCAGGATACTTAAAGTTCTACCACAAAAGGAAGGAGACCCAGATGATACTGGGTCCAGGGCAGGGTGGGGTTAAGTTGGCATGGACAGATACCTCCATGAGGCCTGGAACCCTAGAGGAGAAATAGGTATATCTCAGAGGCGTACCAGTCAGTGCGCCATGATGAATCAACTGATTAAATTTTTCATGTACGGTCATGGCAGCCACATTCAAACAGACAGCCAAGAAGGATATTGAAACTAGCATTTAGGTCCCAGTGTTCTTTTCCAGTCTAAATTGCCACCCTCACGTATCTGGAACTTTCCCAAGGCCTTTTATAAAAGCTTCTCAAAGGCCTGGACTACTGTGAGCTGAAAAAGAGAAAGAGAAACAAGGAGAGCCTGTGTATGGAACATCAGATGACTCTTCTCTGAAAACAGGAGCTTGGCACCAGAAGCCGAAGCCCCTCAGAAAAGGCACTCAGCAGCTAAGTGGACTAGGGAAGTCAAGCCTTTGTCCTGGCCCAGAATCACGATCACATTCTCTATAGGCATGAGCTCAAGAGGTAGGGGAAACCCTTCATTACAACTCAGGAGGCAACTTTCCTAAATTGCATTAAGCTAGGTAATGCTAAAAGCATCCAACCCATCCCTCTTTTGGCAGCCAGTTCAGAAGCAGGGAAACTGTATGTCCTTCTAAATGACCAAAAGCATATGTGCATATGGGGGCTCCCTCCTCTTCCAGTTTAAAAGTTACAGGCCTACCACGTGACCCTGAGCCTTACTATCCATCCAGCTGTTCAATTAGGTTTTACTGCCCAAACACAACATTTAGTACATTTCAATTGTCCAAGAAAAGTGCAGCATATTTTCCTATTGAGAAGGCAGTATTCAAATACACTAAACCCTTAAGCCATTGTTGCCCATCACCCTTAAGACATTTTGGCAAACCAGAATAAAAGCTTTGTTGAATAATATATTGAGGGACAAATTCCACATCTGGAATTTTTAACATACCAGTCATGAGACAACAGGATCCAATAGAAAGCATTGAGTCAAAATATTTACATGATTAGTCCAAGAATTTGGCAGAGATCTCCAGGAAAGAAGCATGCGATTTTAGATCATTTTCCATCTATTTAGGACATGTACATGGTTTACTTGTTTAATTTTCTCTAAAGATAACCATAACACTCTTGACTGAAATAGACAGTAACTTTGGAATTCAGTGCAGTGAAAAAAAAACCATGACCAAAAGTCATTTAAGGCATAACGTGCAAGTTAGGGTACACAGCACACTGCCTAATTGTCAAGGCACAGAACAGCTGTAAAAACTCTGAAACCAGATGATTATTTCACCTTATGTTAAAACAAGAATGCACTGAAGCTTAGAGTTTGGGACAGAGTTCTATACCGATACCTCAAATCTTTCAAATATATTTGTCCTCCAATTAAACTAATGCCATACTACAGCATAGGAGTTTGACTTTCTATAGAACTGGAAAGGCCACTGCCTGTGACTGGTTGGCCCACACAGATGAGTGAAGCCTACTTGCAGGTTTGACCCCCAGGGATAGGCCACTTAGCCTTCCTGCTCCTCTCTGCCTCATAGGTCACTGGCCTGTTTCCCTTACCTCCCTGCCCTCCCCCTTGACCTCTTTTCTTCAGTCTCCTCTAAGACCTGCACCTCGGCCTTCCTCTCTTTCATCTTCTCATTATTCCTCCAGGGTATGCTCCCCTCATATATCTTCAATATCCACCTAATAACGGATGTCTCCCAGAATTTCTCTGCGCTCACATTGCCAGTTATTTTAGCACATTTGCCCTGCGGTGTCCAACAAATAATGTGTGTAAAAGTAAGTTCATTGCTGTCTCACCTTCAATGTCTCTCTTTTTAGGCTTCCCATTATCAGGATTAAGATTTTTCAGCTATGCATGCCCTTCCTCTATTCTTTCCAGATTCCTACCCCAGACCAAGCCCACATCAACTCAAAGGGAAATTATTGAAAAAACCCTCTAATCCATTTCCCTGCCTCTATATTCTTCCCATTTATCCATTGGATACTAAACTGCACATCTCACATCCAAAATAACTTCCCTATTCTTACACACTGAATCAAACCCAAACATGTCTTGGCTTTCAGAGCTAACATTTCTTGTGTACCCAACACATAAGACTACCCCTCATTGCACACAAGTTTACATGCATACTTTCTTCTACTGATGATCACAGGCTTTGAGGAAGGCCCCCTAGTATGAATCTGCCTTCTACCCTTCTCCAGTCATGCAGCTTCAGACAAGTTATTGAATTTCTGAGTCTTAATTTCTTGACTTGTATAAAAAAGGGAAAGGTTAATTATACCTTCCCCGTGATATTGTTCTGAGGTTGGAATGAGTTAACATACATTAAAGTACCTAGTAGAGCATCCAGAAAATATTAGACATATAACTAATTGGTTTCCTTCTTTATTTCCTTCATCATCTTTCCCCCCATATCCCAAACCTCCTTTAAAGCCGAGCTCAAACTCACTACTCTCAGAAATCTTTGTTTGGTAATTCTAAGCTCTTCTGATCAAGTTCTCTAGCCCCCTTTGGGTAGGGTTATCAGATAAAAGAAGCATGCACTTATGCTAAGAATTGTTTAGTTATAAACTTCTAAATCATATAATAAATTATAAAAATTATAAGACATATATTAGAGACATACTTAAACTTAAAAACTGTGCATTATTTAAAATTCAAATTTAACTAGGCATCCTTATTGTTATTTACTAAATCCAGTGAGCCTCCTTTCACATAAATATTGGCTTTTTCTATTTTGATGTTTTCTGTAGACCCTTTAGGTTCAAATCTATTTCATGACTGGATGCACATCTTGTACTTCTTTAGTATTTTTCACAGCAGTGAGTCTATCTATGCATCCAGTCCACTCTCCAAGCCTGAGGCAAGACCCACCTCCTCTGCTGAGGCTCTCAGTTTATTGAAGCAACTTGCTGAGACCATTACCTCTTTAACAATAGCATAGTTCCCACATGGTTCATTTTGCAGTGAATCTGTCACTTTTGTGACATTTTCTATACTGGGATGTTGAATTGTCACTTTACTTTTCATGTATTTATTTCTTATTATCCTGAATCAGTCAGTACATTTAGTTGTCAGCAACAGAAACCAAGTTTGACTGATTTATACCAAAAAGGAATGTATCAAAAGGATATTGGGGGGCTCACAGAAATGCCAGGAGGTCTGGAGAACTGGCTCAAAACAATACTCCAAATCCCTCCACAAACCAGAAAGGATTCTGCTGCTACCACCCTCAAGTGCCAGACACTGATGCTGCACCATCCACACTGCTCCTTGGGAAGCCAAGTGTTCCCTGCAGTGCTTGCTTCTTTGAGCCCCTGCTCCCAGGTCCAATGTGGAAGGAGTGTGTCTTGAGTTGTTGAGCCTCAGTCACGTTCCCATGCCCTAGCTGGAAGAGAAGCTGGAAAAATGAGGATCAGGCATTTTAACTTTTCCTAGTGGGAGATGGACCCTTCCTACCACCAAGACTCATTAAATGGGGACTTCTCCACACATTAAGAAGAGGATTCAGAGGCTGAGTGACAGAAAAGGATAACTGATGAGGCTTCTTTAGAGAGAAGGGACCATATCCTCACTAAGTTACCCAGAACAGCATTTTGCAAAGCGAGTAACCAAAAAAATATTTGTTGATTGCATGATCGATACTGACCACTGAAAATATGTTGCTAAATTTTTAAAACTCATTGCAGCTCCAATCTGAGGGATATTGGAAAGTGTTACATTATGTATCCAATTGCCTAGATCCTATCCTTTGGAAGAGGAATAAAGAAAACTCCCTGTGCTCTAGAAGCTTCAAGTAAGGAAGGTCTACTGGACCACATTTGCAACGTAACCAGGTAAATGTTCAGATATAGGAAAAGGAGAACGTACTATGGGAAGTCATGTAAGAGAGGGTCCAGGTCATGGTGAGGGGCAGAGCCATTTCACAGAGGAGACTACACTGGATCTCAGTTTAAGAGGAGGGGGTGGATTTGCCCATCAATATGGTGAATCCAGAGGTGATGATGAACTAATCACACAAGTTGAACTCAGGAAACAGTAGCCACATAGGAAAGGTGTCCACAATCTCAACTAGGGTCCAGTGTAGAGAAGAGTAGGTCCATGGGAGCTGGGGAGATGAATGTTCTTGGCAACATACACACACACACACACACACACACACACACACGCATAGACATACACACACACAGATCGACAAAGAGAATCCTTTAGGGTAAGTAACACCCAATTTATGCAAATGAGACTTCAGCGGAATATGCTAACTCTGCTACAGTATATGACTTGGGGACAACCCTGAGAAGGTGCCAATGAACCTAGAAGGTATTTAGAGTAAATAATAATCAGAAACAAGAAAAACTACCTGAAGTGACCAATCCTTGCTTTACTTCACAAGACAAGGTCATGGCACAAGGATGTAGAGAGCAGTGCTTTTCAAACTACTTGTAAACAACACCTGAAGAGGTCTGTACTCACACTGTTCAATTGATGATGAACTAATCACACAAGCTGGAAGTTCTATAAAGTTGAGCCACATATAGAATTTTTAATTTTCTAGTAGTCACATTAAAAAAGTGAAAAGAGGACAACTCAATACTGTCAAGATGTCAGTTCTCTCCAACTTGATCTATAGATTCAACCCAATCCCAGTCAGAAACCCAGAAAGTTATTTTGTGAGTATCGAAACACTGATTTTAAAGTTTATATGGAGAAGGAAGAGACCCAGAATAGCCAACACAATATTGAAGGAGAAGAACAAAATCAGTAAACTGACATTACCCAACTTCGAGAGTTACTATAAAGCTACAGTAATCAACATAGTGTGGTGTTGGCGAAAGAATAGACAAATAGATCAATGGAACAGAATAGAGACCCCAGAAAGAGGCATAAATGCAGTCAACTGATCTTTGACAAAGGAGCAAAGGTAATACAATGGATCAAAGACATTCTTTTTCAACAAATCGTACTAGAACAAGTGGACATCACACGCAAAACTATGAATCTGGACATAGCCCTTACACCCTTCATGAAAATTAACTCAAAATAGATCATAAACCAAAGTATAAAATTCAAAATTATAAAACTCCTAAAGAGAAAATCTAGATAACCTTACACATCGTAATGACTTTTTAGATACAACACCAAAAATATGATCTATGAAAGAAATAGTTGATAAGCTGGATTTGATTAAAATTTAATTTTTCTGATCTGCTAAAGATACTGTCAAGAGAATGAAAACATAAGCCACAGACTGGAAGAAAATATTTGCAAAAGACTTATCTGATAAAGAACTTATCAAAAATATACAAAGAACTTTTAAAACTCAACCATAAGACAACAAACAACCTGATTTAAAAATGGGCAAAAGACATGAACGAACATCTCACCAAAGATTTATAGATAGCAAGTAAGCATATGAAAAGATGCTCAACATTATATGTCACTGGGGAATTGCAAATTAAAACAATAATGAGACACGACTACACACCTATTGGAATGGCCAAAATCCAACACACAGTACACCAAATGCTGGTGAGGATATGAACCAACAAGAACTGTCATTCTTTGCTAGCGGGAATACAAAATGTGTCAGCCACTTTGGAAGACAATTTCAGAGCTTCTTACAAAACTATACATCTTCTTATCATATGATCCAGCAATCATACTATTTGGTATTTACCCAAAGGAGTTAAAAACTTATGTCCACAAAAAACCTGCACATGAATATTTATAGCAGCTTTATTCATAATTGCCAAAACTTGGAAGCAACCAAGATGTCCTTCAGTAGGTGAATGAGTAAACTATAGCACATCCAGACAATGGAATATTATTTAGCAATAAAGAGAAATGAGCTATCAAGCCACCAAAAGACATGGAGGAATCTTAAATGCATATTACTAAATGAAAGAAGCCAATCTGAAAAGGCCACATACTATATTATTCTAACTACACGATATTCTGGAAAAAGCAAAACTATGGAGACAATAAAAAGATGAGTGGTTTCCAGGAGTTAGTGGGGAGGAAGGGAGGAACTGGTGGAAGACAGAGGATATTGGGAGTAGTGCAACTACTCTATATGATACAATAGTGGTGGATACATGTCATTATACATTTGTCCAAACTCACAGAATGTACAACACCAAGAGTGAACTCTAATGTAAACTATAGATTTTGGGTGATAATGATGTGTCAACTGTCAACATAGGTTCATCAATTGTAACAAGTGTATCACTGTGGTGGGGGCTATTGATAATGGGGGAGGCTGTATATGTGTGGGGCAGCAAGTTTATAAGAATTCCCTGTACTATCTTCTCAATTTTACTGTGAACCTAAAACTGCTCTAAAAAATAAAGTCTATTCAAGGGGGGGGGGAGTAAAAAGAAACAAGTGACCTCAATTTTGATAACATTTTATTTAACCCAATATATAAAACATATTATCCTTGCAACATGTAAAACATTACTAATGAGATATTTTATATTCCTTTTATCATATTACACCCTCAAAATCCAGTGTCTAATTTACATTTACAGATATCTTAATTCAGACTGGCCACATTTCGAATGCTAATTAGCCACATGCAGCTAGTGGCTACCGTACTGAACAGTACAAATCCATAGCCTGTTCAAGATGAGTTCAGTGAATATGTACTTGAGCATTTGCAATGTCAAATTGCTATGAAAGCCTTTCAATGCTTACTCTCAATTTTTAACTTATGTTATCATGAACCAGAAGTGAATAGTTCACCAATAACATAGAATGGACCACACTTTGAGCAGCTCTGGTTTAGAAAGCTCCATTCTGCTCCATAGAGCAGGCAATCAGTAATACAAGTGAAGTCATGATGGGCATGGATTCCTCTTCAAGAATCTTTTGTTCATGGTGGAACTGGAACTAAGCTAAGACTTATAAGAGTCTCTTATGTTGGGGAAGAGTCCAGGACCAAGTAAGAACATCTTTTCTTCTTTGCTCTGCCACCCAGCCCCATGCAAACGGAAATGGAAAACACCAAATAAAGTCTTGCACAGCCATGGATACCTACCGTCAAATTTTCCAAGGGGCTTGGAAATGAATAAATATAGTTTAAAGTAATATTTGCAAGTATAAAATAAAAATCAATTATTGTCATATACAGTATAGGTTTGAATGGAGAGAAATAAAAGAATTCTCTTAAGTAACAATGGTAGTTGTGGGGAAATGGCCCTGTTTATAGATGTATTCAAACCATGACAAACCTATAGGGAATCATTTTTCTGAGAAACAGTTTCCTTGAAAATAAATAAACAAAACTTATTTGCTCAGAAAGAAGAGGCAAAAATCCACATAAAACAGCTTCAAACAGCAACTTTTCAACCTAAATGAAAAAGAAAAGCTTCATCTTTGAAAATCAGTCATAACATAGCAAATCAGTGCTCAGGAAAAAAAAGTTTGAAATACAAAGGAAATTTGAACAGAAAAATGGAATTAAAAGATGAAGATTTAAACATCCCACAAGTAGCTATCCAACTGGGAATAGCTAAATTTAACAGGTTCTTATTCTATAGACCTTATAAGAGGTCTGAAGACATTTTTTTCCTTTTGAAAATGTAGAGCCTGTGTACACTTAATGTTCTTGAATAACTCTTTAAGAACAAGTCAACATCACTTTGTGCATATGCAGTTGTATATAGTCAACTCTTAAATAGCAAAGGAGTTACGGCAGTGAGTGATTCGCTTAATTGATTACCTAGTACCGTGATAATTACACAAGAGCCAATACCAAATTTAGAGATTGTTATGGACTGAATTGTGCCACATTCCAATTCATATGTTGAAGCCCTGACCCCCATTGTGACCGTGCTTGAAGCTAGGGCCTTTAGGGAAATAATTAAGGTTAAATGAAGTCATAAGGGTGGGGCCCTAATCCAATAGGTCTGGTGTCCTTATTAGAAAAGGAGGAAGAGACATCAGAGATCTCTCTCTCTCCCTGTGCATACGCAGAGGAAAAGTAGTGTGAGGATACAGCAAGAATGTGGCCATCTACGAGCCAGGAAGAGAGGCCTCACCAGCCTCCAGAACCGTGAGAAAAGAAATTTCTGTTGTTTAAGCCACCCAATCTGTGCTACATTGTTACAGCAGCCCAAGCAGACTAATAAGAGATATTTTGGAAATCCACAGTAAGCAAAGTCATTCCCAGACCATCTTTAAGATCAGTTAGTACACACAGTAGCTAATTGACTCAACTGCTATAATGAAGAGAGAGAGAGAAGAGAGAGGGAGAGGGAGAGGGGGAGGGAGAGAGGGGAGGGGAAAGGGGAGAGGGGAGACGGATTCTAACAGTAATGGTTGGCTGGGCAGGCCTAGTGGCTCACACGCCTGTAAATCCAGCACTTCGGGAGGCCGAGGTGGGAGAATTGCTTGAGGTCAGGAGTTTGAGAC
Source organism: Indri indri (assembly GCA_004363605.1). Lineage (NCBI taxonomy): Eukaryota > Metazoa > Chordata > Mammalia > Primates > Indriidae > Indri > Indri indri. The sequence continues at coordinate 50,706 of RJWJ010005208.1, read as the reverse complement.
CAGCCTGAGTAACATAGTGAGACCCCATCTCTACAGAAAATTTTAAAAATTAGCCAGGCGTGGTGATGTGCACCTATAGTCCCAGCTACTCAAGAGGCTGAGGGAGGAGGATCACTTGAGCCCAGGAGTTGGAGGTTGCAGTGAGCTATGTTCACACCACTGCACTCCAGCCTGGGCAACAGAGTGAGACCTTGTCTCTAAAAAAAAGCGATGATTAGTCACAGGGGTTTTAGACATAATCAATCAGTAAGAACTTGGCCTTGCAAGAAATAGGAGAGATCATTTGTACCAACAAAAAGCTCACAATCTAGTTAGGGAGAGGAAACTAATGTATGTAAAATACTTAACTATTCTCACTTGTGTTCTCATGCAGTAGGAATTTCTTTTTTTTAAAGATACAGGATCAGAACTTCCTTCACTAGAGGCTGGCAGCAAAGAAATATCATTTGGTTCCATTGGTCATGCAACTGTCCCAAAAGACTGTCTTCATGTAATTCTTCTAATTACCAGAAACATCTGAATACACAGAGCACTAGGATAGCCAATGTAGCTCATTAAAACCAAGGTGATGATAGTAAGAATACTAATGAGAGAAGAATTAATTGTGCAATGTGCTCTAATGCATTGAATCGCAGAATGTTAGAACAGAACTTCAAAATATTGGGAATAAATATAAAGATCATATGGTCCAAGCTCCTAATTTTACAACCCAGGCTTCTAAGTTAGTGAAGAATTATTGAAGAATATTAAGTGTACAGAGGCTTCACATCGTCAACAGGAAGAAAACTTCTTGAGATAAAAGCTGTAGAGGATGAGAAAGGAAGAAAAAAAGAGGAAGTAACATGAATTGAGCATCTACAAAGTGCCAAGAGGCACAGTGCTAAATATCTAATATTAGCCACCTTATTTAAATTCTCATGTCTATCCCTTAAGGGGAAAGGCATTGTTTACACCATTTTACAGATGGAAAAACAAAGGCTCAGAGAGTGTAAGTGACTTACATAAGACCATACAGATAAAACGGCCAAAACTAGTGTTCCAACGCAAACTCCATCCAACTCTGAAGCCTTCATTCTGCTTTTCTACCTCGAACACACCTCTGGCCTTAATTCCTAAGCATACCTTGGAATAAAAAATGTTTTGAATATCAGCATATCTCGGAAATAATACAGCCCCTGAGAAAATCATCCAGATCCCCCTGCAGAACCAAGACACTTATTCCGCCATTGCCAAGATTGTTGGTTGCTGAAGATTGGAAGCTGAGTCCCTTGGTAGACAGGAACTTCCTAAAGTTACACTCACTCCCTCAAAGGAGGCCACATCCAAGGACTGGTCCATGGGTATTGGATATAAAGGTCTGGCCCCCTTACCCCAATTTAGGGCAACTCTGAAGGACCATGCCAGTTTCAGAGCTCTCCACAGGATTGGCTGAGGCCTCTGTTGTCGCTGCATCACATCTCAGCTCCTCCCTCTGCCCAATCCTGCTTCCCTCATCCCTTATAAATTCTAATCCTAGGAACAAACCACCCCCCCATGCCAAGAAAAAAATGAGAATCTGGCCAAAGAAATATATCGTTTTTAAATTTACCAATAATTATATACAATGCTTCTGAAACAATGTGGAGAAAATGTTCTTTTATCAGCTGTTACATCAGAATCACTCCCCACTAAGGGGAAAATATGTCAATAAGTCCCTTGGAAATGTGAAGGTGGAGATGAGAGTCTCAAAGGGCATGGCTGATTCATAAATTAGGGTCACTAATTGGCTGAGATAATAAAGGACATTCAAGGACTGGGGAGAACTTGGTGCCACATGAGTGCCACATGTAAGAAAAACTAAAAGAAGACCCTGGACCATGGAGCAACAGAGAGTGGAAAGAGAAGAGCTTGGGGGTAAAGCAAAACATCCAAAGAAGATTTCAAGTTGTTTGCAGTAAAGGGTGCAATATCAGCTCTCTCCTCTGTCTCTCCTGCAAAATCTTCAGTGAATTGGACACTGTTTGCTTTGTATGAGTAAATTCCCCTTGGAGAACTCAGAGAGGTTGCTGTGGAGATATCTGGTGCCTGGCCTTCATTTTCAATGCAAAAGAGTCAAGTTGTAGCTCAGAAAATGGGAAAGGAACTCTCAGAATCCAAGCAGACGGACATACTGTACCTCTGTGGTTGTAAGGATCTAAAGATGAAGCCCACAATTTATTGAAAGAGAAGCTACATCAATACACCAAAAAAGGGCAAATTAAAAACAGCAGCATGCCATTTTCACTGTCAGTTTAGCAAAGTGATTTTTAATGAAATTACCAGTATGGGAGAAGAAAGTACATAGAAATTGACTCTCCTGGGCTATTTGAAAAACTGTACACTGTTACAACCTTCCTAAAGGGCAATGTGGTGATATAGAGCAAGACACTAGTACATGATCATGCTCTTTGACCCAATAATTAGCCATTAGGAAATATATCCCAAGAAAATTATGATAAACACAAAAATTTATGTACATGAAAATACTTTGGAAATTATTTACAATAGCTAAAACTACTCAACAGTGGGAAAATGTTTAAATAAATTATGCTACGTTACTGGAAATTTTTTCCTCAAAGAACATTTACAAGAGATGGGAAAGAGCTCATGATAATGTTAAGTGATAATATATGTACATCAGCTTTTTACACACTAGAATCCCAATTCTGCTAAGAAGGAAAAAAAACTATAAATCTTTAAGCTATTTCATCTCGGTTATATATGGATGTGTATATAGATTTATCTGTATGTTTATATATTTGTGAATTAGGCAAAATAGGTCATTTTTTTAATAGATGGAAAATATAGCATGAAAAAGAGAATTCAAGCTAAAAGGCAAAATGCAAAACAAAATCATTCGGCCACTCAAACTAAGTACCTGCCTGGTTGCGTAAACTATGAAACTAATGAAAACATCCCTCCATATTTTCCCAGGATGTGAAAGAAATAATTTCTTTAAGTCCAATTGTTGGGCCATCTTATTTAACAACATTTCACTACAGGAAATGTGATTATGACATTCAAAGAATGAAGAGCCTTGATCATTGCTTTCCTATGGAGAAACCTGCTTGGTCTGCCCCTAAGGCTTAATTTAGGGGTTTTCATTTCCTCCCTAATATGGCAAGCACTAGTAGAGAAACCATTAGACAGGGAGGCATGTTCAGGTTTGTACTTTTCTTTGTCCTTACCTTCCCTATGAAATGCGTGGGAGCTTATGCTTTACCTAGAAAAAAGTCTTGTCAAAGTGTTTTCCCCTAAATATAAAAGCAGTGTTCCTCCACAGACAAATCTGCTACCCTTCCAGGAACAATAGGAAACAGAAAAATAATTGTTGTTAGCTTTAAAATAACACTTCTTCATGCCTACCAAAAGTGAGACAAGACACCACTTCTTCCCCCAGGATCTCACTATCTACTAAAAAAAAATTAAACTTGTGAACAAACAATTACAACACGATGAGATAAATATTATAAAGAAGTGGGGACAAAAGGTGGTAGGACCATAAGGATTTTGTGTCTATGTTTTCAATGCTTAGTACCTGGCTTATGCAAGTTGCTAGATATATTTTCTAAGTAAATGAAAGAATAGATGACTGAATTAAAGGAGAGTTAATGCCTAGGGAATGCTCACAGATGAACTTGACCTTGACGGTTATATAGGCTGTGATAAATATAGCCATAGGATTTTACAGTTCCTCCCATTAAGATATGAAGTCTATGTCCTTACTCCTTTAACCTGGAATAATGTGTGTCTTTTTTTACCCAATAGAATGTGGTGGAAGTGATACCGTGAGTTCTAGAGCCTATACCTCAAGGGGCTTTGCAGCTTCCACCTTTGATTTCTTTGGATGCTCTTGCCACCAAGTTAGGAAGCCCAGGCTAGACCACTGAATGATGAGAGAGCAAGTGCCAGAGCCTAGGATATGTGAGTGAGGCCATCTTAGACCTTCCAGCCTCAGCTGAGCTGCCGGATGACTGCAGCTACATCAATGAATTAAGATGAGACCACCTAGTTAACCCACATGTTTGTGAGAAATAATAAATTGTTATTTTCAGCCAGTAAATTTTGGAGTGGTTTGTTATACAAAAACAGAAAACTAAGACTTAAGCATTAACTGCAAAAAGAAGGAAAAAGAGAGGGAGCAAGAAGGTGGGAGGACAGGAAGGAGAGAGAAAGGGAAAGAGGAAGGGAGGCAAGGAAGGAAGAGGAAAAAGAGAAAAGAAGAAATTGAGGAGAAGGCTATTCCAAACAGAGGAAACAGCAAGTGCAACACATGTGAAAGAACACGTGTGTTTCAGGAATGGTAGGAAGTTTGGGTGGCAGAAGTGTGGGATTTCAGCAAGAAAGTGATGGGCAGATGAGACTGGAGAGTTTAGTTGAAACTAGATTATGAAGAACTTTGCTTGCCAAATTAGGGAGTGCGGGGAATGGGAAGACTACAAATTGATACGACTGGGTTTGTTTCCTGGAAAATGACCCTGGCCATGGTGTGAGACTGAATTGGAGGGTGAAAGACTGGTAACAAGAAGAGTGGGTATGAGATGGTGGCACAGATTCAGGCATGAGAGAATGAAGACTCAACCTAAGACAGTCAGTGCAGATGCAGGATGGAAAGGAATAGAACTTGCTAATGCTCTCAGGGTGGGCACACGGGAATTTGATGGTGTCAGATGAGGGAAGGTGAGGTGGTATAAAAGAACCACCATTTCATTATGCCCACAAATTCTGTGGGTGGCTATTCAGACACAACACAGTGGAGACATCTCCTCTCTGCTCCATGGTGTCTGGGATGACTTGAACAGCTGAGGATGATTCAAACGGCAGGGACTGGCGGATCCTCTCCCAAATGACTTCCTCACTCATATGGTTAGTGCTTGGTTTGGGATGGCAGAAGAACAGGCTGAGCTGAGAGTTCAACTGTAGCGCCTACACATGGTCTTTCCATATGGGTTATGTTTCTCACAACATAGTAACTGGGCTCTGGGAGAAAGAGCCCTGAGAAGGAGCATCCAGTGAGGAAAGATTCCAAGATACCCAGGCAGAAGCTGCATGGCCTTTTCTGACCTAGCCCCACAAGTCATCATTTCTACCACATTCCATTAGTTATTAATCTTAATGAATATAATAACTAAATAAATGAATTTGCCCAATAGAATGTGGTGGAAGTGATGTTCTGTGAGTTCCAGAGCCTAAACCTCAAGAGGCCTTGCAACTTCTACCTTTGTTCTCTTGGAATGCTCCTGCCACCATGTAAGAAAACCTGGGCTACACCCCTGAATGATGAGAGAGCCAACAAATAATAATCAATATTAATTAATAAGAATATTAATGTTAATTATTGAGTCACTAAGGCCAGCCCACATTCAAGAAGAGGGGATTAGACTCCACCTCCTGATGGGGGAGTGGCAGGTTCCATTGTAGAAGAGCCCATAGGATGGGAGCTTTTGTTTGGCTATCTTTGGAAAATACCATCTGCCATGTTCAGCAATGTTGAGAGGAAGGATGGAAGAAAGGTAGGGCCAGGTAGAAAAGGGCCAGAGGAAAATGGATCTTCAATGGACAAGGCCCAACTAGCAGAACTATAGCTGTGTCAGAAGTGGGGGGAGTGGTCCTTAACATCTTAGGGGCACGGGTCCTGTGCTAAGGGCATAGTGGGTGATTCTCAAAGTCAGATGGGAGGTGGCAATTTATCTACTCTCTACTGACCACCCACCCACCTAGCCAAGTGAGAAGAGTTTTAAGGTAGAGGAATCAGCCTGCTAATTGAACAGAAGCATAGCAAGTAGTGAAAGGTGGCAGGGATAAGCTAAAAGGCTTCCTGGTCACAAAGGCACCCATACTGAATGCCTGGCCCAACCAAGAGAAGGTTTTGTGCAGCAGTGTTTTATTCTAGGACTTACTGCACACAGGAGCAAAGGCTAATAACAAGCCTTCTGCTATAATAATGGTAATGATAACTACTAACATTTATGGAGCACTTATGATGCATCAAGGTACTGGGCTAAGCACTTCACATACATTAAATCTCTGAGAGCTGGGGACTATGATTATAAGCATTTTTCAGAAAAGGCACTATGACTTAGAAAGGTCATAAGACTGGTAATTACAGTGCCATACTCCTACATGGGCTCAGCCTGTCCTACTTTCTAAGAGCCAAGCTCTTCCGGTCCAGCCTAGTACAAGTCGCACAGCTAGTAGCAAGGGACAGAGCTGTGATGGGAGCCTAGGCAGTCTGATTAGATGCAGGTACTTTTCCACTAAGAATTCTCTTTTCCATGACCAGCCTAGAATCAAGGTTGGCCTAGCCTCCAAGGAATCCATTCCGCAAATGCAATGGCTGAAAGCCATTCAAGGCAGGGTCAGGAGATGTGGGAAGGAGCTGATAGGGAGGAGTGGAGATGACCCAGAAGTTTCTAGGTTAGGAAACTGGGTGAATGTGGTGCTGTTACCCAAGATGGGAAATGCTAGAGAAGAAGGGGTTTTGGGGAGAAGAGCATAATGAGTTCAGTATTAGACATTTTAATTATGGGAGAATCCTATTTATTCATTTTTTAAACAAGAAGTGCAAAAGAATACCATCCCTCTCTTGGATTCCCTACTTAAAGAAAAAGAAAAATGCTATTAAAGACAATTTGAGTCAAGCAATTTAAGGCCCCAAATATAGAACTTGGAATTTCATACATGGAAGGGATCTTAAAATTCATGCAGCACAAATCTCCTCATTTTACAGATAAATAAATTGAGGCTCACAAAGGTTAAATGTTTTGCTCAAAGTCACACATACAGTATAACGAAGTAAGGTTCTTTCGCCAAATCACAAATTGCCAAGAGTTTTTTTCATTCCTTCTTTTACTTGGAAATACACGAACATTTTAGATCCCCAAACAAGAACTGCAGCTATTTGGGGAAGATCCAAAAAAAGCCCCACCATGGTTTGTGCTCTGCATGCATCTCTGAAGGGGCCGTTATCCAATCACTGCAGTTGCCGTAGCTCAGCTCACATCCTACATAAATCCCCTGACAGCAGCAAAAACTTAGTGCAGAGAGCCGGCTTATTTTGAACAACATTCAGAACCAGACGGAGAGGAGAGGAGACAGAAATCATCATTTATCACTTAGGACGAAAGGCACAGTCAGTGGGAAAATCTGATTTTCAATCATTTAAAGGGTATTAAAGTGAAAAAGAGATACACCTGGCAAGATGTGTTTGAGGAGAATTTTTTTTAAATGAAAACAGCACATGGTGGGCTTAGTTACTATACAGATTTAAATCAGATGTGATGTTAAATCTATATGCCAAAGGAGAGCATGAAAGTCTTGTGGCTCACTGATTCCCCTCATTCAACCCCAGCTCAATATTATTTCATTAGCTTGTTATTGATATTTTGATTCATGGAACAGTGTTAAAATGCAGTACATAAGCATGAACACAGTGGAAGTGATTATTTGAACAATAACCAAAAAAGAAAAATGCACCTTAACAAAAGGACAATCTAGATGGCATCATCAAATCTCTTAGACCATCACAGTACTTTTTTCTTAAGCTCTTAGGAAATAAAATAGAGAAATGGGAGAGAGGGAAGTGTGGAAGCTGGAGAAGTTGATGGGGAAGCCAAATAAAAACAAATATTTTGGGGGGCTCTTTTCTCAATAGACAGCATATTTTTTCCAAAATTAATTCCAAAATTAATTGCTTGGAATTAAAGTAGCTGAGACTCTCAAGACCTCACGAATAGCAACCAAAGTTTTCCTATACAGGCCTCACTGGGATTTGGCTCAGTGCTTGCAATAGAGAGATGGGAGGATGGATTGGTCCTCCTCTCCTCACCCACCTCACACTGTTAATATGGCCAAGGAAGATTTATCCATGCTCCTCTCACCCCACCCCATTGTCCCCTGCCACTTTGGCCTTTATTCATGAATGTGGAAGGAAAAGAAAAAAGAAGAAAGGAGGAAGCAGCAACAAGAAGGGAGAGCTCAAGGGAAATCAAAGATTAAGCTACAGAAACCCCCAGCAACTCCACTCTAAAAATGGTTGTTGCATAGTCTAGAAACTAGGCTGTCATATGCACATTCTTTCCTATGCCAAGGTAAGGCCACATTCCATTTAGATTCTCAAGCATCTATAGATATGGCTTACGTCCCTGCAATGAAAATGATTATGTCCACTAAAGTTCTGTTCCTTTTCAATAGTATACGCCTGTTACCGAGACACACAGAACTACATTTCCCAGCACCCCCTATTATCTAGGTATGGCCATATGACTAATAGTTACCAATGGAATGAGAGCAAAAAATGAAGTACATTATTCTGGACCAAGACTTTTAAGAAACAGGAATACCTTCACCATATTTCTCCCTTTATGTGGCTACATGCAGATAATGAAGATAAGATCCTACGGTATAGTGGAACCATAAGGCAGAAGGAGCCTGGTTCTCCAAATCACCATGTGGAAGAAAACCAACCATTAATGAGAAATACCCAATTGGAATATCAATGAGCAAGAAATAAATTTATATTCTGTTAGGGCCATTATACATGTTGTGGTCATTTCACAGAAACAGGATGGACCACCATCCAAAATTTGGTTTGGATATTGAGATTGATGATGCCACACATGTACCAAGAACATACAAAAAGATTTATTGCTTCACATGATGAGGCTTTCTAGGGATAGCATGGCAGGCTACCATAGGAGTCAGAAAACAGATTGAGAGAGCAGAAAGGGGAACCTGGTTTGGAGTTTAATAGTGGTTAGGGGGCAAGGCTGGGGTGAGTGTTCCCACACACAAGTCAGGGTTTACATGGTTTGATCTTCCCATCAGCACCAAAGGAGAAAGTGCTCAGGCTTCCTTATTGGCTTGCTCAGATATGCAGTAGAAGGGGAAGGTGAAGTGGTGGGCTTGAAAGCTGTCAGCAGTCATACATCAGTAATTAAGCCTGACTCTTTTTTACAACCTACCCCTGATGTTTGACTGATGACTGGAACATGCCATGCTTCATTGAATTGAATGAGGTTGTATAAGTAAGCCATTATGGAGTTCCATGAGGCCTGTAGCCTAAAACCTGCAGGAAAAGTAAAAGTCCTTCTGAATGTCTTGTCTAAGAGACCAGTATTGTGTATTTTGAGAAGTAAAATGAGCACCTTGGTCACATTCAATAATGTCTGGAACTCTGAAGGGGATAAGGAATGTGTTGGTGAGGCCTTGTATTATGACTCTAGGATATATAGAGATACGATGTTCACTTATACTTTGAGGATCTATGAGGCAAGAGCTTCCCATAATTCCTTACTCCAAAGAGGACAACTTTGGACAAGGAATTGCTGCTGCTATTGGCCAAGCCAGACAACAAGACCATTGACAATGGCCTGCGAGTGTATAAATGTGTAAATGGAGCTAATTTCTGGACAGAGAATTCAATGCTAAGATGACTGCCCAAAGTTCAGCCAATTGTGCTGAAGTATCAACCCTGATCAGGTAAGATATGGCTAAGGGATGAAAAGCAGCAGCTCTCCCACAAATTCCATCACATGTGATGGTGGTGATACCATACATAAAGTATATGAAGTCCTATTATTGTTCCCTTGGTTGATTCCAGCAGGCTTCCCAGATAATCAGTGTAGGCTTGGAGAGGGGTGACCTCCTCCAGAACCATGACATTTAGCAAGGAACTGAGGACAGGGGAAGCTACCACTCCCTGCAAGGTGGAATACATCAAAAGACCCAGGTTGACTCCAGCTGGTAGCAAGGAGGCCTCAGTGACCATGACAAGCTTGCAGGGTGCTGCTTTTATGACCCAAGGCACAATAGGAATCTGGGCATGGAAGGTCATAGGCTCAGGGTTTGTGAGAGCATCCATCTTCATAAGGGCCCAATATGTGGCCAGCACTTTCCTTTCTAATGGCATACATCATAGGGGAAAGGTAGACAGTTTCTTGCACCAGAAGTCATTGGCAATTTATGACCATCATGGGTGGTCCAGAGACTCCTCTCCATGAGAGGAGATTGCTAAAGCCTCTACAGTGAAGGAGTCTCTGAAGGGCAAGAACAGAAGTGCCTGTTTTCTTGCAATTTGGACAGATTCTGGAGCCTTTTTCTGTACGCAACCCTCCTCAAGGTGGGCCAATTTGTAAGTAACAGCATAAATAGGCTTAAGCAAAATTTGTAAAATGAGGAATGCATTACCTCCAGAACCCCAAAAGCCTTAAAAGATGTTGGGCTTGCTTTAATGTTGTAGGCATTGAGGGAGTCAATGTCTGTTTCCTCACAATGTCAGGAATTTAACTGAGGTGGCAGGGCCTAGTGCCGTGGGTGAGGCAGTGGCCCATCCTCTTTTTGTGAGCTCCTTTGTGTTTGTATGTCCTAAATAAGTGTGTCAAATGAATCTCCTCAGAGGAAGACGTCATCAGCTTAATGTTATACCTGTGTTCCTTAAGAAAGATGGACGTGGTTAAGATTTTGGCTGTTATGAAGAACCAAATCAAGAGGGCAATCTCATATACAATAGCTGAAAAAAATAAAATACCTAGAAATGTATTTAACCAAGGAAGTGAAAGATCCCTACAAGGAAAACTACAAAACATTGATGAAAGAAATTGTAGAGGACACAAACAAATGAGAAAACATCCCACGCTCATGGATCAGAAGAATTAATATTGTTAAAATGACCATACTGCCTAAAGCAATTTATAGATTCAATGCAATCCCTACCAAAATAGCAACACCATTTTTCACAGAATTAGAAAAAAAAATTCTAAAATTCATACGGAACCAAAAAAGAGCCTGAATAGCCAGAGCAATCTTGAGCAAAAAGAACAAAGCTGGAGGCATCACGTTACCTGACTTCAAATTACACTACAAGGCTATAGTAACAAAAACAGCATAGTACTAGTATAAAAATAGATGCATAGATCAATGGAACAGAATAGAGAACTCGGAAATAAACCTACATACTTACAGCCAACTGCTCTTTGACAAAGGCAACAAGAACATACGCAGGGGAAAGGACACCCTTTTCAATAAATGTTGCTGGGAAAAATTGGATTGCCATAGGCAGAAGAATGAAACTGGACTCTTATCTACTACCATATACAAAAATCAACTCAAGATGAATTAAAGACTTGAACGTAAGACATGAAACTATAAAAATACTAAAAGAAAATCTAGGGAAAATTCTTCTGAACACTGGTCTAAGGAAAGAATTTGTGACTAAGATCTCAAAAGTACAGGTAACAAAAATAAAAATAAACAAATGGGACTTAATTAAACTACAAAGCTTCTGCACAGCAAAAGAAATAATCAACAGAGTGAACAGACAACCTACATAATGGGAGAAAATATTTGCAAACTATACATCTGACAGGGGACTGATATCTAGAATTTACAAGGAACCCAAATAACTGAACGACAACAAAAATAGCCAGTTAACCCCATTAAAAAGCAGGCTAAGGACATGAATAGACATTTTTCAAAAGACAAATAAATGGCCCCACAAGCATATGAAAAAATGTTCAACATCATTAATCATCAGAGAAATGCAAATTAAAACCACAATGAGATATCATCTTACACCAATCAGAATGGCTATTATTAAAAAGACAAAAAATAGCAGATGTTGGCAAGAAAAGGGAACTCTTACACACTGTTGGTGGGAATGTAAATTAGTACAGCCTCCGTGGAAAACAGTGTGGAGATTTCTGAAAGAACTAAAAATAGAACTACCACTCTATCCAGCAATCCCACTTCTGGGTATCTACACAAAGAAAAAGAAATCAATATATAAAAAAGATACCTACACTTGTATGTTTATTTCAGTACTATTCGCAATAGCGAACATATGGAATCAACCTAAGTGCCCATCAATGGAGGATTGGATAAAGAAAAATGTGGTATATATACACAATAGAATACTATTCAGCTGTAAAAAAGAATGAAACCATGAGCTTTGCAGCAGCATGGATGGGACTGGAGGCCATTACCTTACGTAAAACAACTCAGACACAGAAAGACAAATATCGCATGTTCTCGCTTATAAGTGGGAGCTAACTAATGTATACACATGAAAGCAGAGTGTGGATCCATGGACAATGGAGAATCAGAGGGTGAGAGGATGGGAGGGGGATGGATGACAGGAAATTGTTTGGTGGGTACAATGTGTGTTGCTTCAGTGATGGACGCACTGAAGGCCCTGACTTCACCACAATGCAATATATCAATGTAGCAAAATAGCACTTGCACCCCATGAACATATACAAATAAAAAATAATGGGGAAAAAAGATTTTGAGATTATATGTGACAACAGAGCTGTTGAGACACCCCATGAGTAGCCTGGTAAAGGTAAATTGTGTCCCTTCAGAGGTGAAGGCAAACTGTGGCTGAGAGCCTATCGAAATGGTCACTGAACAAAACATATTAACAAATCTATGACTGCAAAGTATTTACCAGTTGGTGATTGCATGAAATCAGTAATTTCAATAGTATTTGCAATGGGGACCTCAGTGGATAGGACCACAACATTAAGGTTGCAATAATCCACTGTGAGGTGCCATGCATTCTTTCCAGGTTTAAGAAAAAGTCGAATTGGTCTGTTAAATGGAGAAATAGTGGGGATAATCAACCCTTCTCTAAAGTATAATGCGTTTCAATCCTTGAAGGCCCTGCTTTAATTAACATTAGGCTCCCAGACCAAATTCACCTTGATTTTACATGTTTTTCCCCAGCTGCAAAAATGGAAACCATGAGAACGCTTATTTAGTTTCCAAAGCTGGTTGTTTGTATGATTACTTCACCCTATGAAGCATTCTGAAATCCAGACTCTGAGAAAGGGTGGCCTCTGAATCCACTGACCAGCTGCATGGCAGCTTGTTGTCTGTTTTGTGCTGTCCTTTTCTGTGGTGGTCACTTCCAATTCCATTGGGAACTTACCATCCAAGTTACTTGTTGCTTCCAATTGAGCTTGCAGTGGCTTTGGAAACTCAAGAGGAGCAGGATTTATACAAATGTAAAGAGAAAGGAGTGAAATTTTCCTTCTTTCTGTGACTAACACAACTTTTCTAAGGAGGAGACAGGAAGCTGATGACATGCTTTCTGCACTTGTTTCCTGTTAGAGCATTTATTTATTGACATATGGCTGAGAGGTGTTGCCATTGAAACCTCAGACTGCTGAATGGTGCCAGCATAAACTTTTCAGCAGGGTGAAGCTTCCAGCTCTTGAATCTTGGTTCCAAACCAACGACTTACACATGGAGAACATGACTGACACAGGAAGGGAAGAAAAGTGCTCTGTGCAAAAGTCAACCATGAAGATTCAAGTTAAGTACAAATATTGCTGACAAGAGTTCTTTACATTGTGTTTAATGTTTTCCTCCTGTTGTACTGTTTGTATAATTCAGAGTATGGCAGCTAATTTCTGATTATGCAGGCTGCTCATTGTTTTCCTTAGAAAAATAACATTAAATACTGCCCCGGGACTCATACAATTAGGACATGTCCTTGGTGCATCTACCATGTTATTTAATATCCCAACAAGTCCCAACCTTTTGGGCCGCATGATCTGTGTGTTTTGACTTTGGTCTTCCTGTGATTGGCTCTGATTACCAAGCCCCATTTCTCAGGAAAATCATTTTCATGTCCCAGGTTTGCTACTGGAAAATACGACGTCTCGTAAAGTAGAATTGCAGAAACACCTATTACTTGTTAAATAGATAAAGTAATACAGATTACTTTCTTCAAAGTTCATCACATCAGTTGGGAAATTCTCTTCCTTTTGAGGGTGCATGGAGGGACAATAGGCATAGTAACAGACAAAACTGAGCTTGAATCCTGCCTCTACCAATTGTTTGACCTTGGGCAACTTAACCCCTCTGAGTCTCAGTTTCCTATTCTGGAAAATGAGGATGACGACAGTATCTTACCTCAAAGGGTTGTTGTGAAGAGTCTGGGAGAAAATGTATGTGTTCTTTGTTTTCAAGTGTTGGTCCGCCCCCTTTCCCACTTAAGCCCAGAGTTAGCTTTAAATTCTGGCCAAGGGATAGGGAGAGGAACTGGGATGAAAACTGAAATAATCCACACGTTCCTGGCTTCAGTTTACAAAAGTCTAATCCCCCAGGACCTAGGAGAACAGGGAGCCTCTGGAATGTAGAACAAAAGTTTGAGGAAAAAAATGAAAGAAGAAAGATTTTAGGACTCAGACTGGAGCAAGATTCTTCTGGGCAGAGTTGAGGGGAAGAGAGGTGAAGAGCAGAAACAGAAGAAGCTCTCGTAGGGTGGGCCTTGAGCCCTGCTTCTGTGGAGGAAAAGATCTGAGAGATGGCGCAGGCCCTCTCTGGGGGAGTCAAGGGTTTATGGTTATAAGCAATCACACTTTCTTGTCCTAAACTATCTTGTCTAAAATGTGTTACATTCTTCCCTCCTTCTTAAACAAGGCATCTTTTCTTATTGACTTAGTCATTATGTGTATTCATCACTGGGCAGCTCTAGTGAGTGATGCACGCCTTCAAGTTCTTTTAAAATTCATAGGGCCATTTCCCGCTACATTCCATAGCCCTAGACTATTGTACTAACTGATGCTCGAGTCATCTTTTCCTATTTTTTTTCCCTTGTCCCTGATCACCAGAAATCTCTTGTCCAATGTCCCTTCTGGCCTGTGGTCAGTCAGTATGTCTCCATATAGCAATTCCTCTCCTTTGTTCTAATTTACTATTACAAAATTTCTTAGACTTAAAAGGCATACAGATTCTGAGTAAGAGACTAAGGAAGGTTGTAATGAACTTTGGAATATCTGTCTGTCTTGACCATGTTATGGACTGAATTGTGTCCCCCCGCAAAAGTTCCTTTGTTGAAGTCCTAACCCCTAAGGTGACTGTATTTGAAGATAGGGCATATAAGGAGGTAATAAAGGTTATGTGAGGTCATTGGAGTAGAGCCCTCACCTGATAAGACTTGTGTTCTTGTATGAAGAAGAGACACTAGAGAGCTCTCCCTCTCTCCATGTTCGCACAGAGGAAAAGCCAGGCCATGTGGAGACACAGGGAGGGAGGGACTGTAGGCACAGGACCAGATAAAACTGAGCTTGAATTGTGATTCCACCACCTCATTACTTACTAGCTGTTTGACCTTGGGCAACTTAACCCCTCTGAGCCTCAATTTCCTACTCTTGAAAATGAGGATGATGGCAATATCTATCTCAAAGGGTGGTTGTGAAGAGTATGGGAGAAAATGTATGTGTTCTTTGTTTTCTAGGGTTGGTCCACTCCCCCTTCCTGTTCAAGTTCAGAGTCAGCTTTAAGTTCCTTGTCTGGAAGAGGCATAGGGAGAGGGACCATGATAAAAGCTGAAATAGTCTACACATTTCCTGGCTTCAACTGAAGAATGATGAGGTTCATAAATTTGGAAAGAAGAGCTTTATTTCTCATAAAAGTTTGCAGGCTGCAGGGTGGCCATTCTGACAGGTTGGAAAACATAGCTAAGGGCAGAAGCCAAGAGCATGTACTTCAAGGGAAAGGCAATGGGGAACAGAAATTTATGCTGAGTGGGGTGGCTGAATATACATATCAAACAAGGTAGGAGGAGCCATGAATATGTATGAAAGGAGAAACATGCACATGTGCAATTGAGCTTCCTGCCCCTTCATGGGACCCATGTTTTTAAAAAAAGGCAGTGTTAGCATGATCTGAGGGTGGAGTTTTCAGCCTCTGGTGTCAAAGAGGTGAGAGGTGCTGTCAAAAGGTGAAGCAGAGGACACAAAAACCCTCACCGTGCATCCTTTGTAGACTGGTAAGAACAAATCAATGGTTGGTGGTCTCTTATCAAGAAGAAATGCTGGTCAGTTGTAGTGCAGAAACCACAAAAGGGGAGGAGCAACATTAGGCAGTTGATTGAAATCAGAGATAGAGCGAGTCTTTTCAAAATGTTAGCTTCTGTTTAACCCTTAGGGAAGAAAGCTACAATGGTGGTTAATGAGGCAGGGGGTATAAAGTGGTGTGTCTGACATCCTGTCTTGTCATGGCCAGGAACTCAGTTTTAAGGTTTCTCTCGGTTCCCCTTGGCCAAGAGGGCATCCATTCAGTCAGCTGGGGGGCTTAGGATTTTATTTTTGTTTCTCAGTGGCCATGTACAAGCCAGGAAGAGAGGCCTGACCGGAAATGAACCGTGCTGGTGCGTTGATCTTGAATTTCCAAACTTTAGAACTATGAAAAAATTAACTTCTATTGTTTAAACCACCGTGTCTTTGATGTTCTGTTACAGCAGCCTGAGCAGACTAATACAGACTATATGGAGAGGGACGTTTATTTTTGTTTCTGTTTTTTGAAGGGGGAGGTGTCAACTTTCAGCATCCTGCCTATGTTGTGTCAGAGTGGAGTTGCTGGATCAGTAAGAAGTTACTTTTAAAAATTCAAATATACTATTATAACAGAAAAATTAATGGCTATGCTCCATTATCTGACTTATTGAAAAATATTTTATAAGGTAAAATTCTAGTGCCACAGTTGATCTTCATGTGTGCACTTGTGTAGTAAGTCCTATTGATCAATGTAAAGCACAACTGGTAGCACACTGGTGAAACAAATCTAAGCAGGAAAACAATATATTACTCTGATGCCTCCTCAGTGACTATTTTTAAAATCATTCAAACCTTTATTTAATATACACTCAAAATGTAATACATAAAGAGAAAAATAAACACTTAAATGTCAAACAGAAAAAATTAATAACGAAACCTTTTACATTTTATTTTTGTCAACAAAAAGTCTGAGTCATAACTTAGCAGGAAACTTGAATTAGTTAAACAAAAGCTGCACTACGATGGCCACCAATGCATAGACTTGCCTATCCAGCTTAGCACGTTAAAAGTTTAATCAAGGCTTGAACCAACATTCTTAGGCTTTCTTTCTCAGTTAAATGAAATAAATCCTAAAGCTGGAAAACAACTAAATAGTAAAAATTTAAAACTGCATTTTGCTAAAGGGATGAAGTTAAAGAACAAGCAAGCAAACAAAAAACAGTGACAAAACCAGAAGCACTAAAATGTGTCTATATGTGAAAGAATCATCACGTTGATTCATGTCAAAGAGCATCATATTTGTTTATCTAAATGCTGGGCATAGTTAGGTTTTAAGGTTTCAGAAATACTTCTGAATTTATTATTGAACAACAACTGGAACACACTATACAGAATATTTCTCTAAATACGTTAATCGATACATGAATTCTTCTAGATTGGGAATGGCCAACTACAGGTCACATGCTAAATCCAAATCCAACCTCAGCCTACTTTTGTAAGGCCTAGACCTAAGAATGGTTTTTACATTTTTAAAGGATTGCATAAAACGAAGGAGGAAGGGGAAGAAGAAGAGGAGGAGGAGAAGCAGCAGTGACAGAGACCTTATGTGGCTGACAGAGCCTAAAGTATTCACTGTATGAAATTTAACACAACCCATCTTTAACTTGTGATGAAACACCTAAAAGTAGCCACTGGCATAGAAGAATTTACAATTTGCTTTATGAGCCAACCAGAGACCTGAACTCAGAATCTCACTTCTTATGGTGCACTTTCTCCTTTTCACTCTATATCTAGACCTTTATTTCTACTCACACAATCTACTGAGCTGGTATTTGAGTGTTGCTGGGCAAATAAATAAATTCAGCTTTGTTTCAAATTGCCATTTAGTCATCTTTCTTTTTTATCCTTTACATTCCATTACAATGGGATGTATTATCTATTTCTCACTACCTTTGGGAAACTGTCTGCCATGGTAGCTTTTCCCTACCCAATAAGACCACAATGACAATTTGACTGCAAAAAAAGCATGCTGTGAGCCCCTCTCCTTCCAGGATATGGCCAGCCATAGAAAACCCTCCGCCTCAACATTTTGAAATGTTCCCAAGCAGCTTACTTGTCTCTTGCAGCCAACCTGGAACTGCCAAATGTACCTAAGGACCTTTAGAAAGTCTCCCTTCCTTCCAAAATATCTCACCTTAATAGAATGCTTGCCAATCAGAGACTGTCTCAGTATTTCCTCGCTTTACAACTCTAAAATTGACTTTCCTGCCTAACACCTTTGAATGCCTGCTGAAATGGAAGTGACTTGCACAAGCATTTCCTTGCTGCAAGTTGATGAATAAACAGCCTTTGTTAATTTTGCCTCAGACTTAGTTTTGTGTTTGACACTTTGTTTTGACAGTTTTTCTAATCTTCAAATAATTAAGATGATACAATCAAGAAAGAATAAAAACCCAGTGGTTCTTTAGAATTATAACACAAATTTTATTAAAGGAAACCAAAAGCTAAACTTTTAGTAGCTCAATTATGAAATGACCAAAGATGAAGAAAAGATGACACAAAATTTAAAAACTTACGAATGTGAGATTTCAGTCACCTCTCGAAACTTTTCAAATAAGAGAGAGGCATTTTACTCAAATCGTGGATCATTGTACCAAGATATCTTTCCCTCTGGACTCATCTGGAATTTCACTGAAGTCCCTTACTTCCTGTTTCTCTGCCCAACTGCAGATCCTCTGTCTTCTCAGCCTCTTCTTCATTGTTATGGTCAAAGTGGCAGAGAGTCACAGAGCCACAGCAGACCTACCCTCAACATCAATGTGCAATTAACAGCCCATCCCCACTCTCTTCTCTCTGCCCCCATCCCCCACCATCATGTCTCTGATTCTGAAGATTCCTTCTTGAAGAAAGCCTGATAAAAGTGCTCACACTAATCTGTAAGTAACTGACAATAATTAGTGTTAACCCATGCTGTAGGTTCAAACTATGTTCCCCAAAAGATATGTCTGAGTCCTAACCCCTGGTACGTGTGAATATGACCTTATTTGGAAATAACATCTTTACAGATGCAATCAAGTTAAGATGACATCACACAGGATTTGAGTGGGTCCTAAAGCCAGTGATCGGTGTCCTTTGAGAGAGATTTGGAAATACAGAGAGATAGACACGAAAGAAGGCCATGTGACCACAAGGGCAAAGATTAAAGTGAGGCAGCTATAAACCAAGCGATACCAAGAATTGCAGGCAACCAACAGAGGCTAGGAGAAAGGCATGGAACAGAGTCTCCCCCAGAGCCTTCAGAGGAAGCATGGTCTTGCAGACAACATGATTTCAGACTTCTAGCCTCCATTTTTCTTGCCTAAAGCCACCAGATTTGTGGTACTTTGTTTCGGCAGCCACAGGAAACAAATACAATCTTTGCAGGCTATTTGCACTTAAAAGAGGTGCTCTGTTGATGGAATTGCAGGATTCAGTCAGCTAGTAGGGAAGACTCTTGAAGAGTCATAGGGCCTATGGGCAATCACCCTTAAAGTACACCAGGTATTTTAAGCCACAGCGGCCCCCAAGGTTTTGGCACCAGGGACCGGTTTCACAGAAGACAATTTTTTCACGGACTGGTGTTGGGGGGGTGGAGATGGCGAGCAATGGAGAGCAGCTGTAAATACAGAAGAAGTTTCATTTACTCACCCACCACTCACCTCCTGCTGTGCGGCCCAGTTCCTAATAGGCCACGGACTGATACTGATACCAGAGACCACAGTTTTAAGGCAAAAGCCAAACCCCTGAGGGGATGTAGAGGTCGATGTAGTCACCATAGTTATGGAGAGTGGGAGGAAAGGACATTTGAAGTGTTACCAAATATTATTCACACCTGGTATTGCTGCACATGTAGTTTGCTATTAATTACTAATTCAGGAATCCATCACTCGTTGAACAGTTTAAATTAGCTGGGAGGGAAAAAAGGACCTATCCATACCTGAAGTAGTATTTCTCACAGCCCAGGCAGGATGGAGACTAGAGTCAGATTTTATTTGATCTTAGAAAAATAAAGAACACAAAGTAATGTCTCTTGTCCACCCAAGTTTGTGGACTCAAGTAAGAAGACTTCATGGAGGGGTCAGCAGGGTTAATAACTAAATTTAGTTTGAGGGGTTATATGTGGATTTCAGTGTTGCAGTGTTTTTCCTGAGCTAAATTAACACAGAGAATTAGGAACTGACATGAATACAATTGTCCTTCATTTGTGAAGAGGTTTATTGCTGCCAAACAACAGAGATTCTGCCTATGTGAGGGCACCCATGTGTACCAAAACCTTGTTGTATGATAACTAGAGCAATCATCCACAAAATAGCTCCCTGGAAACTGAACTCTTGATGGCCATGTTAGAAACTCTGAAATGAACAGGAATTAGTCCTCAGGGGATAAAGGCAGCCTTCCTGCTCACCTGCTACCCTATGACTGGCAAATACTCAGAGCAAAATACAGCTCACTTTAGTTCAGTTCACACAGGGCAATGTGTGACCATAGGTTGCACTGACCTGTGGATGAGACAGCAAATTTCCAGTAAAAATTTTCACATTTTTCATAGTTTTGAAATATGCTTTAAAACACAGTTTAACCTTTCTTTTTTAATTTTTACATGGAGAAATATTTTATTTTTATTTTTTTTAGTTTTTTTTAATTTCAGCATATTACACTGGTACAAATGTTTATGTTATATATATTGCCTTTGCCCCACCCAAGTCAGAGCTTCAAGCGTGTCTATCCCCCAGACAGTGCACACCGTAAAACTTGAAGAGAGTCCTAATCAATGTATAGTGGACTTTGATTTAGTGTTTTTCCATGAGTGCTGATTAGAGGACCACATTAAGGTAGATGACTATGGAAATTGATATGGCCAGAATCTAGTTATGGAAAAAATAATAATATATGTTTAGAAATGAAATCACTGGAGGAGTTCAACTTCTGACATGACAACATAAGATGCTCTGTGGATCCAGTCCCCAGATAAACTAGTGAAAATGACTTAAAAATAACCATTTAATTCTCTGGAAATGGCCCTGTGGGCATACAGCAAATGAAAAAATATTTATTGAAGAAAATTTACTAAAACTTGGTAAGAACTGTAAGAGTCTGTGGTATATTAACCAAAACCTATGCCTTCCCTCCCACCCCCAACTAAATGAGACAGGGACTCCACTCCAGACTGGTACAGCCAAGAATACAAGACTCCCTCTCCCCATGCTCACAGTCAGAGGGCTATCACTGAAGGAGGAGCAGGACAATAGCATTTCTCATGCTGCTACAAGCAAGCTATTGCTGAGTTTTAAATTCTAAGTGAGTGAGGCATAGAAATACATCTTCCCATCTTCTGTCCAGCCCCCATTCATGGAATAGAGGTTCTACCTCAAGCTCAATGTCACTAAAAATAATGGAACCCAAATTGTTCTTGCCCTAGCTCTGGGAGTAGGATTTTCATGCCAAGATAGACAAGTCTAGGAGACTGGGACTCTTGCCTCACTCCATCCACCAAGCATTCAGCTCCTAACACAAGGGTGTCACTCAAAGAAAAAGAAGCTATTGACTCTGCCGTCAGCACCAGAGCCATGACTGAGAGATTTTGCCTTGGATGAGAAGTAGACCATAGAACAGAGAGTTCCAAATCCCACCCCAAAGGAACTGAAGTCATGTGGAACAGAGAATGGAGAAGTTCAAGCCTAAGGGTGCTCTCAAGAACAATGGAAGTTGTCCTGAAAGCCAACTGGGAAAAGATCAGTAGATTCATTGGTGATATAGGCTACACTGTAGGCCAACTAATTTGCTGGAAAGAAAAGGGGAAAGAGACAGCTGGGGTCTCCTGGGGTCAGAACAAATATAAAATGCTGACCTCAGGAACTATCCCTTTAAAGGAGCCCAAATTTGATTGGATTTGTTTGAAAAGTGGTTTATGTAGCAAGGCATTGTTGAAAACAGTAGAACATTCAGCTGATAATTAGAAAAGCATAACAGTTGAATATAACCAGGGAAAAATACAGTTAAAAAGAGTCCTGCCCAAACCACTACCATCCCAGGGTGCCTGTGGACATACTCATGACTGAGCTGTTTGAGGAACAACATCAGAGACACACACTGCAAGGGTGAGGGTGAGTAGACTTCACTAAAA
The DNA here is from genome assembly GCA_004363605.1 of Indri indri. Classification (NCBI taxonomy): domain Eukaryota; kingdom Metazoa; phylum Chordata; class Mammalia; order Primates; family Indriidae; genus Indri; species Indri indri. The sequence continues at coordinate 28,740 of RJWJ010005208.1, read as the reverse complement.
TAATCCAGCCAGTCATTAAATAAGTAAGCAAGCGAATAATAATAACAAGCCCTGGAGTTGGGGGGAGGGCTCCAGTACCCATTTGCTACAATATATTATCCAAAATGTCCAGTTTCCAAAATAGGAGACATTCAAAGAAAGAGAAATGTATTACCCATACACTGAGGGGAAAAAAGAAAACAACTAAAGCTGCCTATGAGGGTGACTACATGTCAGATTTAATGAAGACTTCAACACATCATTATAAATATATTCAAAGAACTAAAGGAAATCATAATTATAGAAGTAAAGTGTGGAAACAATGTTGCATCAAATAGAAAATACCAATAAAGAAAAATTATATAAAAGAATCAAAAGGAAATTATGGACTGGTAAAGAAAAATAACTGAAATGAAAAATACACTATAGGGACTCAACAGTAGATCTGAACCAGCAGAAGAAAGAATTAATGAACTTGAAGATAGATCAAAAGAGATTATGGAATCAGAAGGAGAGAAAAAAGAATGAGGAAAAAATGAAAAGAGCTTCAGAGAGATGTGGAACCCATTAAGTGCACCAACATATGTATAGTGAGAATACTGAAAAAAAAAATGAGAAAGAAAGGAGAAGAAAAAATACTTGAGGAAATAATGGCTGAAAACTGTACAAGTTTATTGAAAAATATTAACATATACATATCAGAAGCCCAAGAAATCCCAGGTATCATAAACACAAAGAGATCTACAAAGAGACACATCGCAGTAAAAATGTTGAAAGCCACAGACAAGGAGAAAACCATGAAAACAAGAGAAAAAACAATGAATCACTTATATGAGAACCACAATAACATTAACACCTAACTTCTCATCAGAAACAATAGAGGCCAGAAGGCAGTGGAATAACATATTCAAAGTTCACAAAGAAAAAAAAAACCCGTCAGCCAAAAATCCTATATTCAGAAAAGTTAACTTTCAAAAAGGAAGGCAAAATGAAAACATTCCCAGATAAACAAAAATAGAGAATTTGTTGCTAGCACACCAGCCTTACAAGAAATACTAAAAGCTCTTTAGGATGAAATCAAGTGACCCCAGATAGTTACTTTAATCTATATATTAAAAAAAAGAGCATCAGTAAAGGTAATCATATAATTATAAAAGACAGTATAAATGCATATTTATCCTCCTTTCTTTGATTAACTGCTTTTAAAAATCAATATTATTGAACAATATGTATATAATGTACCACTGGGCCTATAACATATAGAAATGTAACATATTTACCAATAACAGTATAAAGAAAGTGGGTGGAAGTAAAGCTGTATTGGGCTAAGGAAATGATTCCAAATGGTAACTGGAATCCACAAGAACAAATACAGAGAATCGGAAATGATAGATAAAAAGATTAATGCACCAAAAGCTACAAATATATACTTATTCTCTTAGATTCTATAAAATACATAGAATTATATAAAGTAATAATTATAAAATTGCATTTCTGGGTTTGTATCATTTATAGATCTAATATGTATAAGAGTAATGCCGCAAAAAAAGGAGAAAAGGAATAGAACTGTGGGGAAGTAACATTTCTACATCTTACTAGAATTAAGTTAGTATAAATCTGAAGCTATTTCTGATAAATAACTAATAAATATATAATGAGAAAATCATTAAAGAAATGAAAATGCTACATTAGAAAACATTCACTTAATGTCAAAGAAAACAGTAAAGCAGGAGCAGAGGAATAAGAAAGACATAAAGACAGGAGACATAGAAAACAAAAAGTAAAATGGTAGGTATAAATCAAACTTGGATTAAACAATCAAATAAGAAAAAACAGATTGTCAGACTGTATTTAAAAAACAAGATCTAACTGTATGCTATCTATGGAAGAAACAATTTACATTGAAATATACAAATAGAATAAAAGTAAAAGGATGCAAAAAGATATATCATGCAAAGAGAAACCATAAGAAAGCTGGAGTGGCTCTACTAATATAAGACAAAATAGACTTTAACACACATAAAAAATTACTAGGGATAAAGATGGACATGTTATAATGACAAAAATTTCAATCCATCAGGAAGATATAACAAGTGTAAACATATATGCACTTAACAACAAAGCACCAAAACACATGAAGCAAAAACTGACTTAAATAAAGAGACAAGTAGACAATTCAACAATAGCAGTCAGACACTACAATACCTTGCTTTTGATAATAAACAGAACAACTAGTCAGAAGGTTAATACAAATAGAAGACTTGAACAACATTATAAAGCAACTGGACTTAACAGACATCTATAGAACATTCCACCTAACAAGAGCAGAATACACATTTTTCTCAAGTGTACATGGAACATTATCAAGGAAAGACCATACACCAGGCTATAAAACCTCAATAAATTGACAAAGATAGAAATAAAATATATTCTCTGAACCACAATTAAACAAAATTAGAAATTAATGACAGAAAGAAATTTTGGAAACTCAAAAATACATAGGAATTAAACCACATATTCCTAAATAATAAACAAGTCAAAGAAGAAATCAAAAGAGAAATTTAAAAATGTTTTGTGATGAAGGTGAAACACACCAAAACTTATGGGATACAGCTAAAGCAGTGCTTAGAAGAAAATTTGTAACTGTAAATATTATATTTTAAAAGATTCTTTGCAGAAATAGAAAAACTATCCTAAAATTTATATGAAATCTCAAAGGGCCTAAAATATCCAAAACAATCTTGAAAAACAAAAACAACATTGGAGAACTTACTACAAAGCTACAGTAATCAAAACAGTGTGGTCCTGGCATAAGGATAGACAAAAAGACAAATTGAATAGAATCAAGAGCTCAGAAATAAATCCTCACACATACAATGACCTGATTTTTGATAAGAGTGCCATGACCATTTTATGGTGAAAGGACAGTGTTTTCAACAAATGGTATCAGAAAAACTGGATATCTACACATAAAAAAATGAAATTGGACCCTTACCTTATACCTCATACAAAAATTGACTCAAAATGGATCAAGACCTAAACATAAGAGCTAAAACTATACAACACTTAGAGAAGAAAACATAAGGGAAAATATCCATGACAATGGATTTGACAATGATTTCTTTGATATGACACCGAAAGCATAGGCAACAAAAGAAAAAATAGATAAACTGGGTTTCATCAAAATTAAAAAGTTTATTCATCAAGGAACACTATCAAGAAAATGAAAATACAACCCACGGAATGGAAAAGGATATTTCCAAACTATATATCTGATAAGGGATTAATATCAAGAATATACAAACATCTCCTACAACTCAACAACAATAACAAAAACCACTGAGTTCAAAAATGGGCAAAGAACTCACATAGACATTTCTTCAAAGAAGATAGGTATACAAATGGTCAATAAGCACATGAACAGATGTTCAACATCACTAATCATTAGAGAAATGCAAATCGAAACCATGGTGAGATGCTATTTCACACCCATTAAAATGGCCATTTTTAAAAAATGGAAAATAACAAGTATTAGTGAAGGTGGAGAAATTAGAACCTTTGTGCTCCGCTAGTGGGAAGGTCAAATGGTGCACCCACTGTGGAAAACAGTCTGGTGGTTCTTCAAAAAGTTAAACATAGAATTTCCAAATGATTCAGCAATTCCACTCCTAGTTATATATGCAAAATAATTGAAAACGGAAACTCAAACAGATACTTACACACAAATGTTCATAGTCACACTATCCACATAGCCAATATATGGGAAACAACCCAAATATCCATCAATGGATAAATGGATAAACAGAATATGGTATATACATAGACTGGAATATTATTCAGCCTGAGGATTTGCATGCAAGACATTTAATAAGAGCTCACCCTCCAGGGAAGCCAGGAAGGAAGTGAGGGAAGTACAACAGAGACTAGGAGGAAGCCAGGCAAGGGGGCTGATTTTAGGCAAAGTCCCTCAGAGAGTAGCTGCATTCTGACCCCACAGTAGAACTAGCATAAGTTGCACTATAGAGTTGTCCAGACCTAAGGCAAGGGAGCTGGGCTTTGATACTCCTAGGTGAAACCCCCACAGGGTAAGCTTTCTAAATGTGTCTTAACTCTTAACCTATTTGCCTTAGAGAAGGACCTTTAACTTTGTAATTGGATAGACAGAGCCCCTTACAATCTTGGACCAATTCACATAACCTCTCTAAACCTCAGTTTTCTTGATCTGTAAAATGAGGATACTAATTCCTCCCAAAAACGTCCATCTCCAAAGGCTTTTATAGAGATTAAACAATGTCTATAAAACCCCTAGCACAGTGTCTAGTACATAAGAAGTACCCAGAATGAAGTTTTGCTAATTGTGGAGACTTTTGGAAAAGGGAGGGAAATGATTTCCCTGTCCTCTTTCAAATAGTTGCAGCAAAACAGCTGTAATACAATGGAAAGATTAATCGGACTTGGAAGACCTGGGTTTGTGTCACCTCCAGTGCTTACCAGTGTCCTTGGACATATAAACTCTGCTTTCCTCATTGAAATAGATTTTTATTGATGGTTTGGAGACTTCCCAGCATCTGATCCCCTTTCCCATGGGGAAGGGAGTTCTATTGTGTGAACCTTGAAGGAAACAACTACAAAATCCACAAAGTCCAGTCCTGGTAGCTAGAACATAGGCACATGAACCAGACTCAGACAGTTGGAGGTTCCTCCTAGGAGTGAGCCAACAATTGAGGACTCTGGTACAATGGAACCTACCATTTGATGGGAGCAGTGTGCACAACATCCAGTGCCCCTGGCAATGGTACCAGCAGAGACAGTTCAAGGTTCACTACCTTTAAAATGTCCTGGATACCTTCTCTTCTGAAAATGAAGAGAATACCTATTTCAAGGGGTTTGGGGATAATTATGCAAAAAAAAAAAAAAAAACCGATCCCAGGGCCTGGAGCATAATAGATGCTTAATAAAGGTTTCTTGAGTCCATTTAGGAGGCTTTCCCAGGTTTTGCAAAAAAGGCTGAGAGTCTTCTGGATTGGCTCCTACTTAAACATAGAATTCTCAATGACTATTTTGTCCAGCTCCCACCCCAGTTATGTATTTTTCCTTTCTTACCACTCCAAGTTCAAAGAACACTTAGCTCTGATATACAGAAGAATTCAGTTCATTATCTTTAGTATTTGTATGTTTGCCTTGTTCTTTGGTTAAAAAGTAACTACTTTATCTGCTACCTTCTGAAAGGCAAGATCAGGAAGGCTTTAGAAATAGCTTCCTGCCCTCTAGTTTAAGGTCTAGGTGAAGGAGAGAAAACTTACAACCAGAGAAATCATCTCAATAGCTACAATGAAAGAGACAGCTAATACTAGATGTGATCTATCTCAACAAATCTTGTCACAAAAAAAGAAGTTTTGTGTGACAATGGTCTGTGCACATGGGCATTCACTAGGATTTATTTCTCAGCCCTCTTCCTTGGCTCAACAAGGTGTTCTTTGGGGAAGCCTCTTCCACTTTTTCAGTTTCAGCCATCACCTCCAAGCTGGTGGCCCTCCAGGGCTGCAATGCCACATTGCCAGCCACCTGCTATGCCCCTCCACCTGGTTCTACCTGCACTTATAACTCAGCACCTAAAATACTGAAATCATTGTCTCCTACCCATCTCTACCCCTTTGCCCAAACCACTCTTCTCTGAGTTTCTTATTTTTGTTCAGGATGCCACTACTCTCCCAATCACCCAAGTTTTAGTCCTTGATGTTATTTCTATTCCTTTCTCCTTCTCCCAGAATCCATTCCTTGCATGGATGTGCATATCCGTTCCCCCCTCCCTTTCCATTCCCACCCTGGTTGAGGCCCAAATGTTTTTATCTCTCAATTACAACAATAGCTTCCTAGTTGGCCTTTTTTTTTATTTCAGCATATTATGGGGGTACCAATATTTAGGTTATGTATATTGCCCTTGCCCCCCCACCCCGAGTCAGAGCTTCAACCGTGTCCATCCCACAGATGGTGTGCATCACACTCATTATGTGTATATATACCCATCCCTCCTCGCCCCCCTCCCACCCACCCGACACCCGATGAATGTTATTCCTATACGTGCACTTAGGTGTTGATCAGTTAAAACTAATTTGATGGTGAGTATATATGGTGCTTATTTTTCCATTCTTGGGATACTTCACTTAGTAGAATGGGTTCCAACTCTATCCAGGAGTATACAAGAAGTACTATATCACCATTGTTTCTTAAAGCTGAATAGTACTCCATGGTATACATATACCACATTTTATTAATCCATTCATGTATTGATGGACACTGGGTTTGTTTCCACATCTTTGCAATTGTGAATTGTGCTGCTATAAACATTTGAGTGCAGATGTCTTTTTTATAGAATGTCTTTTGTACTTTTGGGTAGATAGTAATGGGATTGCTGGATCAAATGGTAGATCTACTTGTATCTCTTTGAGGTGTCTCCATATTGCTTTCCACAGAGGTTGCACTAGTTTGCAGTCCCACCAGCAGTGTATGAGTGCTCCTATCTCTCTGCATCCACACCAATATTTATTATTTTGGGACTTTTTGATAAAGGCCATTCTCACTGGGGGTAAGTGGTATCTCATTGTGGTTTTGATTTGCATTTCCCTGATGATTAGAGACGTCGAGCCCTAGTTGGCCTTTATCATCTCTCTCTCTGCTCTGGCTATGTGCTGTCCTCCTTACAGATCTTAAATGACTAAACATTGCTTATTCAAGCCAACAAACATTTATTGCAAACCTAATTGTGCATAACACTATTCTAGGTGTTCTCCGAGATTCAAAAATTTAAATAGATAGTTCTTAATTGGAAGAAAAAATGATTGTCCTTAAATTAAAGTTATTTGCATATTTAACAACTACCTGGAGTATGTGTAAATATACACATACACACGTAGACATACACACACATAACATACAAAACACTATCAGTGTTCTCAAAGAGGGGTAAATGGATTTCGTTTAAATTTAAAAACCAAACGTTAAGACTCCATCATTTCCACAAGACCTTTGAGGATGATTAGAATTTTTTACAGAGGAGTTGAGTAAAAGGGCATTAAGGGAAAAGAAATCACATTAGGAGAGATCATGGGGTGGGGAAATGCAGGGGAGAATCTCAAGGAACTACAAAGAGTCCAATCAGGATGATTAGATGGAAGAAAGAGGACTGAGAGATGAGCCAAGGAAAGTTGGTAGGAACCATATGATAGTGGGCTTTGTATGCCGAACTGTGAAGTTTGTATTTCACTCCCTCTACGTTGTCTAATAGGTTTGGAATATTTTGCTTGTTTTTAAGGATATTGGAGGTTTTTGATCATGGAGGTTAACACGACCAATGCTTTTAGTCCAGTGATGATTACACCCAAAACAAAACAGAATAGTTCAAAAAATATTCAGGAGTTTGGAAAAGGAACATAAAGTAAATGCAGAATGGGAAATTTCCTACTTCTTTTGTTGAAAGACTTTAGCAGGAGCACCTACTATACAGAATAAGTACACAGTAAATATTATATAGACAAATGAATTAAGGGATGGGTGGATGAAAGAATTGATGGGGGAGGGATAACGTCAAAGCATTTTTTTCCACTGAATAATTTAGTTAAGAAATTATTAACTTAAGGGAGGCTGGATATCAATTCTGGTACTTCATATCTTCATAACTTTTTTATATATTCATTTTTAACATTCATTTCAACCTAACAGCTGAATATTAAGCAAGGCTCTAGGGAGCTTACCTATTATGAAAATTAGTATGTCCTGTGAGCCTGCCAAGTCTGAATGGATTTAGGGTACAGTAAAGTGAATGTTGAAAAGACAGCTAACGGACCTAATGTCTGATAATATCTTCAGAAGGAAAAATACTGAGAAACTCAGAGAAAAGTAGAGAGGTAATTCCAGTGGAAGGAAATGGTGACTACAGCAAAGATTGACCTGCATAGACTGATGAGTTTGATTGGATGCCTAGAGGCAATGCCATAGACTGTTTAAAACCGGAAACCTCAGGAAAACCTGGTAAATTGGGTTGCTAGGCATGAAGGTAACCAAGTGTCAGCAGCTAGATTAGCTTCCTGGCAATGGAAACACTATGTTAATAAGTTTAGAGAGATCTTTTCAGAAGTCCTCATATAATTTTTTGCTTCTTTATTGCCTTAATCTCTTCATTATCTTTTGTATTCTGTATGTGGCCTCTTGCTTCAAGTTTGTTTTTGCTTTTACTCTGATGAATCTTTATACTCATCAGGAAATGCTGAAAATTTTGCTTTATAAAGAAGGTAAAATTCTGACTTCTAGCTGTTAGGCACTATATCCTAGGAAATGACTTCATGTTGACACTCTCAACTAGTAGTTACACACAGTGGAATGTGTGTAAGCTGCTGTCTCCATGAGCACTAATTGTAATGTGTCAATGAAAGGACCCAGTTCCTCAGGCTGGCGGGCTGAGTCTCCTGCTGCTGCCAAGTGCTGTGATGTTAAACAGGGACATAATTTTTGACACTGACAGTTTAGAATTCAGCGACTGCCCCCACTAGAGGACTCAGAAAAGCATAAAATAATAAAACTATGGTGAATTTACTTAAAATGTATACCACCCATGAGAGAAAGAATGGTGAGGTAGATAGAGCACCAGATGGGAACAGAGGATGAATCAAAGATCCTGTGTTTGAAAAACAGCAAGTGGTCCATTGTAGCTAAAACATTTTTTAAAAGGTAGGGAAGTATTGGAAGATGAGGCAAAAAAAAAAATCATGTTCTTTGGGGGCTTGAATGCCAGGGTGAGGAGTTGGTACTTAATTTGGCAAACAATGGAGAGCCATAAATTTTTTTGAGCAATTAATTAATATGATTAGAGCTGCTTAATTTATTATCAATGTGTATGCTAGGTTTCATTAAGGAGATAGAGAAGACCAGAAAACAAGTTAGGAGAGTATAACAGAGACAACTAGCTGACCAATAAAAATACAACCTTCTTTGGTGTAGAGTTGGTGCTTGAGAGTGGCTGTCCAGACAGACTACATTTACCAGCTTCCCCTGCTCCCATCCTGCATCTAGTTGGGATCATGTGATTAGTTTTTGCCAATGGAATTCAGTGGAATTGATGTTTATTGCTTCCAGATTAAGGTGGTGCTATAGTTTGGTTTGTTTGGCCCCTCCAAATCTCATGTTGAAATTTTATCCCCAGTGTTGGAGGCAGGGCCTAATGGGATGTATTTGGGTCATGGGGGCAGATCCTTCATGAATGGCTTGGTGCCATCCTCGTGGTAATGAGTTCCTACTCTATTAGTTCCTGCTAGAGCTGGTTGTTAAAAAGAGACTGTCACCTCCCCCAGCCTTGCTTCCTCTCTCACCATGTGATCTCTGCATGCACTGGCTCCCCTTCCCCTTCCACCATGCATGGAAGCAGCTTGAGGCTCTCACTAGATGCAGAGGCTGGTGCCATGCTTCTTGCACCACCTGCAGAACCATAAGCCAAATAAACTTCTTTTATTTATAAATTACCCAGCCTCAGGTATTCCTTTATAGCAACACAAAGAGACTAAGATAGGAGGTTACATATTTGATCCTCTATGCTTCCTCTTGACATTGTCTTCCAATTCCTTAACACCAGGACAACCTTGAAGCTCCAAGATGGTATTATAGATCCATAAGGTAAAAGCACAAACCTTTTTCATATTCTGGGAATTTTTAAAGGTGTAGGAACACATTTAGAGCAGGACCCTTGATTTAATTACAACACAAGGCTCACAAGCCATAAATCATAGATTTGACTTTCAGGGAAACTAGTTTTACACAGAAAAAAGCTAGAAGGTACACTATTGATATTCCTATCTTTCCCTCCCTCAGATCTTTCATCCCATCTCCCATCTTAATATTTTGTCCCCAGGAGGATGTGATGAGGTAGTGTGCCTCAGTCATTAAAACACTTGTAGGATTTAGAGAAAAAATGATTTATAGTATAAGGAGTCAATTGGGTGATTTCATGGCCTAATCATCCCAAATATTTTCTTTATATTACCTGAACTTCAAACACCTAGAAATTCTTCTACTATTTAAAACACATGTATACACTTTCATAGGCTAAATTTCAATGTGCCTACCTTAACTTCTGTAAGGAGACGACATAGCCTGTGAATTTACAGAAGTGAGCCAAGGTGGCCATGTACCATGTCATTTATTGGTAGAATGAGTTGGACAGAACCACACAGAAGGCCCCAGACTGGTCAGTGCCCTCTAGACCCTCAACCTTCAAATCAAAATTTCCCAAGAAAATCAAAGTGTCTCACTCCACAAAGTGACATGGGGATCCCTGAGTGCCTGAGAGGGTTTTGGGAAGCAGAAGGAAGACAAGAGCAGACCAGGGCCAAGTCAGAGCCGATCCTTGTGTGAACCAAAGATAATGCACAGAGATGAACAAAACTAAGAGAGAAAAAGAGAGACTGGTTTCTAGAACCACATCAATTGCTAATGTCTTTCTACCCTTTATTTCTAGTATGTGGACATCCAAACAATAATTTTCCTTTTTCTTGAGGTAATTTGAGGGAGTGAGTTTAAAAGGTAAACAGGCACATTTAAACAAGCTTACAAAAAAGGCTCCCATAAGCTTAAATCACCAATATTGATGCTACTCTAAATTCTCTCTCAATTTTTATCGATACGCAGCAATATATTTTTCTCACTTAGTTGGCCAGTGTATATTTCCTATACCTTGCCCTTTTTTCACTTAACATTATTTTGTATACATATTTCCAAGTAGCAGCATACTGACATCATTTTCCCCCTATATACCATGCTCATGAGTTCATATGTACAGTTTGAGGTATTTTTCTATAATTTTTCTATAATTCACTGTTATGAATAAACAGTGCTATAAACATCCTTAGACAATTTTTTTTTAGTTTCACTAATACTTATTCCCAATGGGGGGATAACCAGGTTAAAAGACACAATTTTTTAATCTTATTGCCTAGTGCCAAATTGTCCTTTAGAAAGATGCACATTAAAAATGTAAATTACCCAAAATATATTAAATTTTTGCATTTAAAAGGAATTGGACCATCTATAAATTTATCTTAAAGAAATAATCAAAGATACACACAATGATTTATGTAAAAGATGGTCATCATAATACTATTTATAAGACTGAAAATACAAAAACCAAAATATTCAGACCACTTGCAAATGCCAAAATAAACTATGATTCATCTATAGATATAGTATATATGTGGACTTTTTATTGCCATGAAAACATTTTCAAAGAATATTGAATTACATAAGAAATGGTTATGATATAAAGGCAAGTGAAAAACACATGACCAAACTCCGTATGCAATATAATTCTAATTTTGTAAACAGAAAAAAAGTGGTCATCTGCAAATTTGTACATACAAAAAGACTGTAAACAAATATACTACAATGCGAATAATGTTTATCTCTCAGTATAATGTTTTTATTAGTGTGTATACATTTTATAATCAGGAAAAGCAATATATGTTATTTCAACAAGTAAATTGCCAACATAGCAAACTTCCAGACACAAAAGGATACAAAGCAATAGTGAAGTTAAAATAGTTAAACAGGCTATTGATCAGTGTGTGAGTGTGACCTTTCCGTCTGACTTAACTTGAAGGCAAGTGCATGTTGGAGCTGTAATGGAGTGAGAAACCAAGAAGATTTGGGATGAAGGAGAAAATTTTAGAGCTTGAGAAGGAAAGGTCTCATGGGCAAGATTCCAGAGAATCTTTGGTCAATAAGCTCAAACAACAAATTTTTTATACTCAAAAGGTTGGCCTTTGTTGTTTACCATTGTGATATAATAAAGAATGTATCTGGTCTTTGTCCCCTGTTCCTGGCACAATTTTAAAACCCTTGGAATTCCCTGATAAGAGTGTCTTTTGATAACATCTATTGGATGTCGGGCAGGGGGGAGAGGGAAGGGGGAGGGGGAGGAGGGAACAGGTATATGCATACACAAGGAGTGCAATGTGCACCATCCGAGAGATGGACACGCTTGAAACTCGGACTTGGGGGGCGGGGGGGGGCAAGGGCAACATATGTAACCTAAATATCTGTACCCCCATAATATGCTGAAATAAAAAAAAAGAGTGTCTTTTGTTATTTATAAGAAGCCCCTTTTGTTCATACTTGCATTTATTCTAATGAGGTGACTCTTGGTGGCTTCCCTAGATAGCTTCAGGATGGCAGCTGGCCCCAGAAAGACAACCTCAAGAGAGGGAAGGGGGACTGGAGATTTGGTTTAATCACATGACCAATGATTTAATCAATCGTGCTATGTAATGAGGCCTCAATAAAAACCCTGGATCCTGAGGCTCAGTTGAGCTTCCAGTTTGTGAATACATTGCTGTTCTTGACGTGCCCTGATTTCATGAGGAAAGGGCATACAAGCTCTGTGGCCCACACACACAGACACCCCACCCAGATTTTGCCCCATTCATCTCTCCCATTTGGCTGTTACTGAGTAGTATTATTTATAATAAAACTATAATCATAAGCATAGCACTTTTGGTAACTTTGGAGTCATTCTAATGAATTATTGAACCTGAAAGGAGGAGTGATTACGGAACTCCCAAATTTGTAGCTGGCTGGACAGAAGTGCAGGTGGCTTGTGGACACCCAGGACTTACGACTGGCATCTGAAGCAAGAGAAGCATTGTGGGACTGAGCCCCTTCACGTGTGGGGTCTGTACTAACTCTGGATAATTAATGTCAGAATTTAATTGGATGGTAGAACACCCAGTTTCTGTTAGAGAATTGCTGTCAATTGAACCCAATCTCCAGCCCCCCTCCCCTCTCTCGAGGTTGTCATCATCTACATATACAAAGGGCAAAACAGTTCTCAAGAACGTTTAGGGACAATTGTATTAATTAGGTTGATGCAAGCTTCTTAAACAGATAAAGCCCATAATCTCAGTGGCTGAATTCAATAAAAGTTTATTTCTTGCTCATATGATGTCCAAGATGGGTGTTCCTGACTGGGTGGCCTTCTTGGGTCTCTGCCTTCTCCTGGGCCTCAGAGTCATCCACACTTAGTCAACAAATGGGGAAAGAGCATGGAAAGTTATATGTGGGAAATGTTTGTGGTATACTCACTTCTACTCACATTCCATTGCCTAGAATTTAGGATACTTCTCACTACAAATCATCTCAGGAAATGCACTCTAGCTGTGAGCTCAAGAAGAGGAAATGGGTTTGGTGATCAAGCAGGCAGTTTCTATCACAAGGATATAAAATAATGTCCTTATTCCTGAAAACACTAATCACATAATCTAGATTTTTAACCTGACTGATCTCAGTAGTTAAGAAAGATAGTTATAATGAGGTATACTCCTCATTACCAGGTATCATGCTAAAATATTTCAAAATGGAGCAGAACTACAGTGTTTTAGTTCATTGCAAGAAAGATTTCTTCAATACCTACCATCTATGACCTATGATAAGCAAAGTGTGTACAAAGAAGAATAAGACATAGTCTTGCCCGGGAGGGCCTTACAGTCCCATAGAGAAGCTTATAGACCATTGGAACTTTCCATTTAGCTTTCATACATTAAAACCACAGAGAGTTAATGCAAAGAAAAAGTCCTTAGCAAATAGGAGGACAGTTCAAAAGTGGAGATGCTTTAAAAATGCTGTATCAGTAGCACATTATAAATGAGCATATTACTCAAAGAAGCAGTGGGACATACTGATGGATAGATGAACAGATGTTCTGGTATAATTTCAGAGAAAAATATTTTAATTGATGTAGTAAAACACATGAAACAAGATTCAGAAAAGTATGGCTGACCTAACAGAAGAAGGGGAAAAGCCACTTTTAAAAAACAACTAAATTTGTAGTTTCTAGAACAGGTAGTTCCCAACTCAGGCACTGGTTGTGTTTTTAAAATCATGCTGTAAGTCATTTTTTTAGGAGAAACTGCTAAGCAAATATTATCAAAGATTTCCTTTAGAACTTTTTCCAGAAAAAAATAAATATGACATAGGAATTATTATGAATAAAGAGCTTGAAGAAAGGATACTCAAGGAATCTAGATAAAAATTGTGATCAAATGGCTCACTTGGAAAAAATTACTTCCAACTTGCAAATCATTAATTGCAAATGTGTTTTTCAAATATTTTACATAATATTTTAACCACATGAAAGGATAAATAAAACACTTAAATAAGTTTAAAAGCATAGGAACATAATAAAAATCAATGAACTCACTACCTAAACATTATACCACTGTATATAACTTGGATCTACTTATGTATTCTTCCCTATCCAATCCTCCTATATCCCTACCGGAAGTATTGCTATCTTTATTTTGTGTTCATCATTTTATTCTTTTTTATTGTTTTATCAAATATGTGTAGCATTCCTGAAGCATATATTATTGAGTTTCTTTGTTGTGAATACTAAAAAGCTATATATACCTTCAAATAAACTCTAAAATCTGCTTTTTCACTTAACAGTATGCTTCCAAGAATAATTCATGTTGTCACTTGGGATATACTTCATTCATTTTCACTGATGTATAACATTCCATTTTATACATATATATATATAGAGAGAGAGAGAGAGAGAGAGAGAGAAAGTACATTTTAATCCATTCTTCTGTAGATGAACATTTGGGGGGGGGTTGTTTTTACATGTGTGTATATCCCCAGAACCACATAGGAAAGATTTTATATTGAGTATTTGAGGAATTGCTATTAATAGCTCATAGGTTAAGCAAATGTTTAACTTTACAACAAAAATGCCAAAACATATTTTAGAATGGTTGCAACAATTTACAATCCACCAATAATATATGAGTTCCTATTAATCCAATGTTCTCTAGCATTTTGGTGTTGTCAGACTACATCATCATTACAAATATAGTGGGTATAAAATCTTATTTCATATTAATACACAAAACAACATGGCTGATCACAGATACGTGCTAAGTGAAAGAAGTCAAACACAAAAGGCTAAATACTGTATGACTCCATTCATGTAAAATTCGAGAAAAGTCAAAACTATAGTGATAGGAAACAGATCAGTTTGTTGCCTGGGGCCGGGAGAGGAAATCGACTGCAAAAGGGTGTGAGGAAACTTTTTAGGATGATAGAATTGTTTTATATCTTGACTATGGTAGATGTTACATGAATGTATGAAATTACCCAAATTCATCAGACTGTGCATTTAAAATGAGTGAATTCTATTGTATATAAATTATACCTTAATAAACTAAAATAAAAGAATTTTTTTAATCATATTTTACTTTGGTCACAATTTCCATTTCCCTAACTACTAACAGGAGTGACTGTAGTAGGCATTCATGGTGCCCTGAGCAAATCTCCTTTTTTGGGCCAGTACATTTTTCCTTTAGATGTTGCTAGATTGGCTGCCAATGGCTCACAATTTCTCTCTTCTCTGGAGAAATGCCCTTGGCCAATGGGAGTCCCCTCACCTGAAAAAGCCTGGGGCAGCCCATAGCCAATTACTGGACAAGTAGGAATACAAAGGCCCAGTCCTTTCTCTTCAAATGGGGCAAATCTGCAGTGACATCCCATAAGATCAGACTGAAAACATATCTCTGTTTAGCTTCTTCCCCTGCTCTACCCTGCTTCCTTCACTTCCCTACGGATTCTTCCTTAGAGCACTCTCCGCTTGCTCAAAAATCCCTGTCTCAGACTTCTAGAGAAGCCAACCTAAGCTAGTGTTTCTTTTTTTATATAAAATGCTAACTGACATCTTTTGCCCATTTGCCTAATGGGTTGGTGTCCCTTTCTTATTGATTTTAGGAGTTCTTCATTTATTTTAGATACTAAATCTTTGTCAGTTTTATGTGTTGCAAATATTTTTCCCGATCTGTATCTTATTTTTTATTTGCTTTTAAACTGTCATTTGATAAACAGAAGTTCTTAATTTTAATACAGATAAATTTATCAATAAAGTTTTCATGGTTGGAATATTTTTCTTGTTTAAGAAATCCTTCCATACTCCTAGGTCTGAAATATATTCTTCCATATTTCCAGTTAAAGGTTTTTAATTTTTGCTTTCTGCATTTCCCTCATTTATCCATCTGAAATTGAATTCTGTGTATGGTGTGGGGTACGGATCCATTTTTACTTTTCTTTATACATCTAAATATGTATATATATATCCATTTATTTAAGAATCCCTCTTTTCCTCACTCATCTGCAAGGCCATCCACAGTATTTACCGTAGCTCCATATATGCATGGGTCTTTTTTGTTGCATTCCCGAGATAAATTCAACTTTTACCTTTCTTATACATGACTAGATTAAGTTTATTAATATCTGTTAAGGATTTCTGCATATATTCAGTGATGTGAGTGGTCTGTAATTTCTTCTTATAATATCCTTGTCTTGTTTTGGTATCAAACCTGCAGAATAACTTGGAGAATATACCAATTCCTAAGTTTTCTAGAAGACTTTGCGTAAAGACTTTGCATAAAATTAGAATGATCTGTTGCTTAGAATTTTAATAAACTTACCTGTAAAGACATGTAGAGTTGATGTTTGTGGGAAAATGTTTAATTCAATAGTTATAGGATTATTCAAATTTCTTTTTAAAATAGTTTTAGTGAGTTTTATTTTTCTGGAAAATTTTCCATTTTATCTGTTTTTAAATTGATTGGAGACTGTGGGTTTATAACATTTTAGTAACATTTTCATTACCTTTTAAATACCTGCTGTATCTACTGTTACATTTCCTTTTTCATCCTTGATATTATTTATTTATGCCTTTTCTTTCTTTTTTTTTTGATCAATCTGGTAAAGGTTTCTCTTTTTTATTAATATTTTCTAAGAGCCAAGTTTGACTTTGTTAATCTTTTCTACTGTATCTTTATCCATTCTCCTATTTTTAAAAATTTATTATGTTGATATTTTTCAAATTTCTTAGTTGATTATTTTGCTCATTAACTTAAGGCCTTTTTTCTTTTCTAATATAAGAATTTTAAGATTATATAGTTCCCTCTAAATACTAATAATACTGACTTTTCTATATCCCAAAAATAAGATATATAATATTGTCACTATTCAGTTTTAAGTATTTTTAAAATTTCCATCATGGTTTCTTCTTTGATTCATTCAGAAGAGTTTTGGGTTAATTTAAAATATATGAGAATTTTGAAAAAAATTGTTATTAACTTCTAGATCAGGGCTGGGGAACCTTTTGATGCTGGAAGTCTGCATTAATTTAGCTGTAATCAAATAAGGCTGCGTTCAAGAAACTTCAATTAGATATACTTAAAAATGTACATTATTTTATAAAATCTAACTACTATGTACTTAATAATTTCAAACAATGAAAATTATTTGTTAATTTTAAAGTTAACTAACCTTTTAATGACTTTGTTGTGTCTGCTTTTTGTTGGAAAGCATTTGAATATTTCATTGTAGCATAGAGGTTTGCAGTTTCAGTTGATCCTCTAAATGGGTATTAGTCATTTGAGACCTTAAGGATTTCTTGATTTGGGTTAGGTAGGAAAATGTAGATTCACAGCAATAGGTGGTTGAAAAACAAGAAAGCATTTTTGGGGAGCATGTTGTTGAAGGCATTGGTATTCTACTGCATTTTTCCATATTTCAATTGGACCTTTCTTAGCATCAAACAATGACTTTAAAATGTCATCTACTGAGAGCTCAATCAATTCCATTTGTAGTTCTTTAGGTGCCTTGGTGATATCAATTAGGTGAGGCCGAAATGCTAATTTGTGTGTGATGTCATGATTCTCAAAGTCAGTGAACCTTTCATTGTATTTTCCAATTAATAGGTTTATAACAGCTGCATATGCTTCAAATGCTTTGCATATATCATCCTACTCATCAATGACCTTTGCTAACTAGGGAAAATGCTCATCCAAAATTTCCTTTTGAAGAAGAAGTGTTTTGAAAAAAGAAAGCTTTTTTTGAAATTCTTGGTTTTTTTGCCACATGTCATATATAGACTTAGTTTTACCTTGCAAAGAAATATTCAAGTCATTTTGATTTGACACATCACACAGAAATGTGGTGTTCCTGTAGAAATCTTCTTTTAATAATTCACATTATTGATTCTGTTCTTCATAAAATGTAACTATCTGTTCTCAGAGAGATAAAATTTTGGCTAATACCTGTCCCTGCGATAGCCAATGCACTTTAGAACAATGCTGCAAATCCACAGTGAATACCTCATGGTTCAACTTTAGCATGTTATGAAACTGACAATGCAGTGTTGCATTTGCAGGAATATAGTTAACAATACTTATAACTTGGAGCAAAGTGTCACTTAAAATAGTAGTTTTAGCACAGAGATTTTGCTGATGCAAGATACAATGAAAAGAAATGAGAACATCTGGCTCTGTTAATACTTTTTTTTTTTACCTGTGTAATAAACCCTTCATGTTTTCCTGTAATGGAAGGTGCAGCATCCGTACATAGACTCACTAAATTTACCAAATTCAGTCCAACTTCATGACATTTATCTTGAAAATTATTGAAGATATCTATTCTCCATGTTCTGTTCACAAGAATACCCAAAGCAAGTAACTCTTCGTAGCAAAGAAAATCTTCTGTTATGACCTGAATGAAGCATAAAACCCATGCCATGTCAGTAGTATCAGTTGATTCATCCAAAGCAAATTGAATAATATATATTTTCCTTTTGAAGTATTGCATGAAGTTGTTCTGTTAGGTTGAAGGTGAATTCGTGCTGTCAATCAGTTATGGTTCTCCTTATTTGTTTGTACTTTGAAACACTATCAAGGTCTAAGCACCCTACGGCTTTGGCAATGCATTCTTTAATGATTTCAACATCACTGAATGGCTTCCCTTTTTTCCTGAATATATAAGCTACAATACTTTATAAGTTGCTTCAGTGGTGTTTTTCCAGTCTTATTGCTGCTTGAAAGAATTGTCTTTGCTTTTGCTTTTCATCTTTTAATTTCTGCAATACACCCTTTTGTGCCTCTCCCTCTAATTTAAAATATTTGTGGCCCTTATCAGTGTTATAATGCTGATGAGTATTGAATTTCTTTAATGTTGATATTGCAGTATCACAAAGCAAGCAAATCATCTTATCTTTAGTAGAAACAAGACAGTATTGCAATTCCCAATCCTCATTAGAAAATCTGTTTTCTCCCTTTAGCATTCTCTTGGTCTTCTTTGACACAATGGGATATTAAGTAGACATAATATAAAAATGCTGTTGAGCTATGCAACTATTCACAGATTCCACTTCAGGCAGAAATACAGTGCACCATTGTCAAAAGCAGATAACAGATTGGCGTACTTGACCCCCATAAACTCTCACCAACTAGCCTCGTGCAGTAGTGGTGTCAGTCAGGTCAGGGAAGTTAGAACTAAATCATGAGCATAGCAGCCGTCAATAGAGCCCTTATGGCTTGCTAATGTTCTAATTGTGCCAGTCTCTCTGGGAGGATTATTTCATTGAAACTTATTTTATTCTTTGGTATTTTAAATATTCTCATTTTAAAAATAAAATAAAAATATAAAAGACAAAGATGTATTAATAAAAAGATTTGTTCTGTAAAATCTGGATTCAGTCAAAAGGCCACACTAAGGACCTAGAAGGCCACATGTGGCCTTAAGGCCTCAGGTTCCCCACCCCTGTTCTAGATCAATTCCCCACCCCTGTCCTAGATCAAATTGTAAGAGTATGTGGTCTATATGATATCAGTAATTTGAAATGTGTTAAAACTTGCTTTATAAACCAATGTGTGATCAATTTTTATGAATGTTTCACATGACATGGAGAAATATATATATTCTTTAATAATTGAGTGGGGAGTTTTATATATGCCCATTTAATCAAGATTGTTAAGTGTGCTTATTCAAAACTTCTGTATATTTACTCTTATACATTGAGAAATTTATATCGAAATCTTCTACTCTAATGGTAATTTTGTCTATTTGTTTTCCTATAGTTCTATCAATATTTGCATTATATATTTGGAGGCTATTTTATTAGATGCATACAGGCTTAGGATTGTTATATCTTTCTGGTCAATTGAGCTTTTTATAATTTTGTGTTGTGGAATTTGTTTTTTGTGATTTTTAATATAAACATGTTTCTATATCTCACATTTTTATTTCTATGCAACTTGCTTTTACTTTGCTTCTTTTTTCCCCTTTAGTACTTTTCAGGATCGATTAAGTCCATTCAGTTGAATTTTTATTCCATTTTCTCTTTCTATGGGCATGGAATTTATGTGCTTTATTTTTTATTCTTTAGTTGCCCTTGAGGTTTTTTTTTTTCTTTTTTATTTTTAATTGACACATAGTAATTGTACATATTTTGGGGGTACATGTGGTATTTTTATACATGTATACAATATGTAATGATCAAATCAGGGTAATTGGCATATCTATCAACTCAAACATTTATTATTTCTTTGTGTTGGGAACATTCAGAATCCTCTCATCTAGCTATTTTGAAATATACAATAAATTATTGTTAATTATACTCACCCCACAGTGTTATAGAATACTAGAACTTATTCCTCCTATCCAGCTGTAAGTTTGTATTCATTAGCCAAGCTCTCACTACTCCCCTATCCTCTACCCTTCCCAGCCTCTGGTAATGACTATTCTACTCTCTACTTCTATGAGATCAACTTCTTTATCTTTAAGTGAGTGAGCGAGAACATTTGGTATTTGTCTTTCTGTGCCTGGCTTATTTCACTTAACATAATGTGCTCCAGGTTCATCTCTGTTAACGTGAATTACAGGATTTCATTTTTTCTTATGGCTGAATAATATTCTCTTTTGCATATACACCACATTTTCTTTATTCTTTTATCTGTGGATGGACACTTAGGCTGACTCCATAACTTGGCTATTGTGAGTAGCGCTACAATAAACATGGGAGTGCAGATATCTCTTTGACATACTGATTTTCTTTCCTTTGCATTTGTACCCAGTGGTGGGATTGCTGGATGATACAGTATTTCTATTTTTATCATTCTGAGGAACCTACATACTGTTCTCCATAATAACTGTACTAATTACTAATTAATGGCTGTACTGCTATATCAACAGGGTATAGGAGTTCCCCTTTCTCCACATCCTTGCCAGCATTTGTTACTTTTTGTCTTTTTCATTATATTCATTTTGACTGGAATGAAATGATATCTCATTGTGGTTTTGATTTGCATTTTCCTGATGATTACTGATGTTGGGCATTTTTTCATATACCTGTTGGCCATTTGTGTGTCTTCTTTTGAGAAATGTCTATTCAGAGCATTTGCCTATTTTTAATTGGATTTTTTTCTCTTAAGTCCCTTATATATTTCGGATATTAATGCCTTGTCACATGGATAGTTTGCAAATATTTTCTCCCATTCTGCAGGTTGTCACTTCAGTCTGTTGATTGTTTCCTTTGCTGTGCAGAAGCTTTTTAGTTTGATATAATCCCATTTATCTATTTTTACTTTTGTTGCCTGTGCTTTTGAGGTGTGATCCAAAAAATCTTTGACCAGATCGATGTCCTGAAATGTTTCCTCTATGCTTTTTTTCTAGTAGTTTTATAGTTTGGGGTCTTACATTTAACTCTTTAATCCATTTAGAGTTGATTTTTTTATGTGGTGAGAGATATGAGTCTACTTTCACTCTTCTGCACATGAATATCCAATTATCCCAGCACCATTTATTTCGGAGACTGTTCTTTCCCCAGTGTATGTTCTTGGAACCTTTGTCAAATATCAATTGGCTATAAATATGTGGATTTATTTCTGTATTCTCTATTCTGTTCCATTGGTCTATGTGTCTATGTTTATGCCAGTACCATGCTATTTTGGTTACTGTAACTTTGTGGTATATTTTGAAGTCTAGTAGTGTGATGTCTCTAGCTTTGTTCTTTTTGCTCAGGATTGCTTTGGCTATTAAGGGGCTTTTTTGGTTCCATATGAATTTTAGATTGTTTTTTCTATTTCTGTGAAAAATGTCATTGGTATCTTGATAGGGATTGCATTGAACTGTAGATCACTTTATACAGTGTGGACATTTTAACAATATTAATTCTCCCAACTCATGAACATGGAATATCTTTCCTTTTCTGTGTCCTCTTTAATTTCTTTCATCAGTGTTTTATAGTTTTCAATGTAGAGATCTTTCACCTCTCTGGATAAATTTTCCCAGGGAGTTTTTTTGTAGCTATTGTAAATGGGATTACTTTCTTGCTTTCCTTTTCAGATGGTTTGCTATTGACATATAGAAACACTATTGATTTTTGTATGCTGATTTTTTATCCTGAAACTTTACTGAATTTTTCAGTTTTTTGGTACAATATTTAGGTTTTTCTAAGTCTTATATCATGTCATTTGCAAACCCAAACAATTTGATTTCTTCCTTTCCAATTTGGATGTCCTCTACTTCTTTATCTTGCCTAATTGTTCTGGCTAGGACTTCCAAATTTTGAGCATTACTATTTAACCTGCAAAGCATAATGATAAATAATATTTTAACCTACCTTCTGAACTCTTTAATGTTCATTGTCCCCTTTCTAACGTATGTGCTGTTCTCCACATATTTAATAGTGTTATAATTATTATCGTTTTATTATACAATATTTGTTTGGATTTATATGCATAGATATAATTTTATTTGTTCACAATTTCTTCTTGCAACTTATAATTTCCCTTTGGGATAGTTTTTCTAATGCACGAAGAGCATAATTTATAATTTCTTTTAGTGCAGATATCTTTGGGGTGAACTCTGTTTTTGTTTACTGCAAGTGTCTTAATTTTACTCTGGATTCTTTTTTTTTTTATTTCAGCATATTATGGGGGCATAAATGCTTAGGTTATGTATATTGCCCTTGCCCCACCCGAGTCAGAGCTTCAAGTGTGTTCATCCCCCAGACGATGTGCACCGTACCCATTAGGTGTGTATATACCCATCCCCTCCCCCCTCCCATCTGTCCAACACCCGATGAATGCTATTGCTATATGTGTACTTAAGTGTTGATCAGTTAAAGAAATAACAAAGATCAGAGAAGAACTAAATGAAATTGATAACAAAAATCTATGTGGAAGATTAATAAAACAAAAAGTTGGTTCTTTGAAAAAATAAACAAAATTGACACGCCTCTGGATAGAATAACAAGAAGCAGAAAAGAAAGAACTCTAATCAGCCCCATCAGGAATGAAAAAGGAAAAATTACAACTGATGCCATGGAAATACAAAATATCATCTATGAATACCATAAAAACCTCTATGCACATAAACTGGAAAATGTGGAGGAAATGGACAAATTCTTAGAAACACACAGCCTCCCTTTACTCTCAATTCTGAAAGATAATCTTATGATAACACATTTTTATGTTGACAATTATTTTCTTTGAACACACTGGAGATATTATTTCACTGCTTTTGGTTCCCAATGTTGCTGTTGGAAATCTGCTGTCATTCTAATTGTATTTTATTAGTCCTGTTTGGAGTGTGTTGTGTTTGCTGGTTTTGTGAATTCATATTTTTCATCAAGTCTGGAGAAACCACATCCATTATCCCTTCAATATTGCCTTTCCTCTATTCTTTCTATTCTTTCCTTCTGACACTCAGATTAAATGCATATTAGACCACCTTCTCATTCTATTCTCTCCTTTTCTTTACATTTTCCATTTGTCTTTCTATACCGCACTCCTTAATTTTCTCTTAAGTTTTGTCTAATGTTGTTTAATCTGCCTATTGAATTTTTAATTTCAACAATTATATTTTTCATTTCTAGGATTTAATTGTTTTCAGTTCTGTCCAGTCATTCCTGATAGTATGTTATTGGATGCTTTGATTTGTTAATGTGCCCTTTATTTCTTTACATATATCGTACTCATTTGTCCTATATCCAATATCTGATCATTTTAACATCTGCATCCTTGGAGGGTCCAAATCAAGAGTTTGTTGTTTCTGCTGACTTTCACTCATTGTGAATTTCTTTACCATGTGTTTCATAATCTTTGATTGTGAGCTCATTGTTTCAATTTAATTGATGAGAGTTTTATGGGAAAAATTTGGGGAAGATTTCCTATAGAGAGTGTTTGCTTCTGCCTCTTCCAGGAGCCAAGGGATTACTTCAGCTTGAAGGGTTTGGCTCAGTGAAGGAGTCTCTTATTATCTTCCCTATTCCTTCATTGTCCCAAGGCTTAGTATCCCAGCAACAATGCCACTATTGTTAAGGCAATTCTGCCCCTCACAGTAGCCCACTTCTCTGACAGCAACCTGCCACTCCGGATCCAGTTCATGGTATATTAGCAGTAGTCCCCAAAGATATCCCCTTCTTCTGGTAATACAAGCAATGTCACAAAAAGTGTATCCTATGCAGAATATAATTGTTCTGAAGCAGCGGGGTTCTTCGAAGCCCTTATTCAACCTTAATGCCAGAAGTGGAAATTCAGATGATCAATGTTTCTAAAGTAGTTCTATTTCATTCACATCAACAAATTCAGTTCATTTAACATTTATTGAATGCATACTATGTGTCAAGCAATGAGCTAGGTGCTAGGGATATAAAAATTAGGTTATTTACAGTTAAACTGCTCTGTTAGCATCCCTCACTAAAAGCATTCTTTTTCCTCTTTATTTTTTTCTCTATATTAATAAATTATTAAATTTATTAACCTACTTTAAAACCATTATTAACAGCATAAATCATGTCTAAAGTCAAACATGTTATCTTTGCTAAACTTATCCTTTCTTTATTTCTCCAGTTTCTGCTCATAGTACTACTATTCTTTTCTTCAGAGAGAATAAAAGTCTCAGAAAGTATTGACTCTTTCCTGTCCTTCCTTACATACATCAAAGTGGTCCCTGCAAACTGCCCATTAATCCTCCTCTGTCAACCTCTCTCCCATTTGTCCCTTCCTTTCCATTTTCATGAAGTCTTATTGGCACACACCTGGATTCTTGAAATTTGCATTCTCCCTCCTCTCTCTTTCTTTTCTAGTAAATATTCCGTATTGTTGCCAGACCAGTTTCCTTAGGCACAGCCACAACTATGTCACTCATATCCACAAAATCTTTCAGTGGGTTCCCACTGCCTACCTCAGGATTTCTCAAACTTTAGTAATGTATGTATATCCCTTTAAAGGAAAAATAAATTATTTTATGAGCATTTTACTTAATTATTAACAAACATAAAAGTAACATAATCTTATTTTTAACTATCTTATGAAACCATATACTAAAATAACTTCACAAATTAAATAAAAACTATCAAACCAATAAAAATCAAATAAACAATAAATTAATATGACAGATAATAATTGGCATAAACTAAACTTCATCTTAAACATGAGTATAGAACCGAATGCTATGGCACAGGTTTGGTTGTTGTTATTGTTGTTGTCTTTGGTGCACCTATATTACGATGAACCTGTGATGACTAAATCTTCCCACTTCTTTATTCAAAGCCCTAGAATATCTCCATTCTACACTGGTGATGTCATTTGGCTTCAACGAGGGCAAAGACATCAGAATCATTTACTTTTTCCTATGTCTCTAACTGCCTAGGCAGTACTAATAAAATAACGCAGAGGTAACTATTTTGTGTCATCAAATCACTGAAGCCAATGCAGGCTCTGAAATCTTATGGCTGTTCTCAGTTTAAAGGTGAATGTTCAGGCAATCCAGAATACATTGAATTTTTTTTTTAGATTTTCATTTAGATAAAAACATTACAAATTTTTCAATTCTCATAGACCTTATTTGGCCAATGAAATGCATGACTTCTGAATAAAAGCTTTAAAGGACACTGTATGGCTTTCTACAGTCTTCTTTTGTTCTTCCCTGCCAACCAGGAATATTCCAGAGAGATGCTGTTGTAAAAGCTTGGGTTCTGGGGTAAAGCAGAGCTACCACTGGCCCAAAATGTAGATGTGGTATGAACTAGAAATAATCCTTTGTTGTTGTAAAAATAACTTAAAAGAAAAGACAAGGATCTTGTAGACTAAGTCTATGGATCCCATTTTAAGAAATACCAGTCAAAAAAATAAGCATCTTACATTGTGATGTTTCAAAAGTCTTGGATAATCTGCTCCAATCAACACTTCCCAAATATTTTCTCATCACTCCCCTGAACAAGCCTTATACTTTCTTATCGTTGAGCTTTTGCTCATGAAATTCTCTCTCCCTTGACATTTCTTCTCTTCCTCCTCATCTCCTTACATATACTCAAAGATTCAATTTTTCTTCAATCACTCCAGTGGAATAACTATTGAACTTTATACCTCTTTAGTGACACATTACATCTTTTCTTCTATTTTACTTTTTCTCTATGTATCTTATATTCCCATTAGCTTCTCTCCCTGAGATCTGGAATGTGTCTTCTGCATCTTTATATCCCTCCCAGTGCCTAAAACAGTGTGTTGTTAATACTAAATGCTCAATAAACAGTTGTTGAATAAATGAGTTTAATATTTATTAATATGAGTTTAATAGCATTAACATTAAGATTGGTAAACATGACAAATCTAAACCATGAAACTTTCTTTGTAATGCAGCTACAAAAACTGCTGTCCTACAATGACTGATTATGTTTTTGAACAGTTGTAAAACATTAGCTATGGAAAAATGCCACAGAGGCAGAACTAATTTATCTGTTACTTAGTTAAAATTCCACATGGCATGAGGCAACAGAGGAATTATTGCAAAAGCTCATTCTTAGGAATGATTTAATTAGCCCTCTCTACCTATAGAACAAAATTAATTTAGAGATGTATACTTCCCGAAAAATTTTCAAATGTAAACTTTTTCAAAACTTAGAAGTACTTGTTAAATTTCATAAGGAGATTCAAAAATAATACAAAACAGTCCCCTGAGCATGAAGATAATTTTCCATCAGCTGACTTTAGGGGGTGGAGGTGGTACAGACAAGCTGAGCAAGACAAAAACAAGGAACAAAGGAGGCATTAGAGTCCAGGGTCTTCAACTCTTTGCCCTCCCAGTCTTGTTCCGAGGCCCTACACTGCTCTACAGTCCATATCCCTCTAGACCTTGGCTTTCTTGACCTTGGTTAATGGTCAGCCTGTCCAATGCCCTGGCCTCACTCACTGTTAACTTTGTGAGAGTTGGAACAGGAGCCAGAATAGGAGGCTCACCTTCACACCACATTTCCTGAAACACCACACCCAAGCCGGCTGACATTCTTCTGCTCAGTGCTCACCCTCATAGTCACAGCAGTAATCTAATGCACCAAATTCCCTGGAGCCTCTGTAGGTTGAGAATGGAGGGTAAGGGGAGTCATACTCCGGGGAAGGACTGGAGCATAATCTCGGTACAGAAGGAAGGGGACGCAATTGTTATAGGCAAAGAACCATCATGTGTAAAGGTACAGAGCATTGTTATATTTAGGAAGCTATTGCATGTTCAGATGACTGGGACATAGATAGAAGTTGAGGAGTGAAGAAAGGCAAGGCTTGAGAATATCATAATTAGATTTTTTGTCTTAAAAATATCATTCTGGAATGGGAAGAGGTCAGATGACAGCCAACGAGACCATTTAGGAAGAGATCGCAGTCATATGGATAAGAAGTAATGAGGGGGAAACTGGGACAGCAGCAGTGGGGACAGAGAAAAGTGAACAAATCTGAGAAAGTTATGACGACACAATCGAAGAAGTAATCACTGTGTTGGAGTCGGGCGGGTGGGGGGAGGCGGGGCTGGAGAGGATGCCTGGTTAAAATCAGGCTAAATGGTCTGATGGACCAGAGCCAGCGTGTTTAAAAGGCAGTGAGTTCTGGACATGTCATGGGAATAATTTCCCTCTCTTAGGCAAATCCGACACCCTTTTGAAATGAATCAACTTCCCTGACCTAAGCAATGGATCCTGGATATTTGTTATTCAACCCAAGTCCTTAATACTCTTACAGCTTCTCTTCCCAATCACTTCAACTTCTGGCTCTCAATCCTCCTCCAATCCAGGTCTCTGATGCAGAGACCTCACCTATATTTCTGACCCAGTAATTACTATTACTTCTTCTAACTCAGCCTGGGACACAGAAGATGCCGATCTGCTTAAGTAAACTTAGGCCACCCCTGGAGCTTGGAATGGGGTCATCTTCCCCCAAAATACATAGGCTGTAAGAGGAGGGTACAATTAGAAAGGGGAAAGGGATAACGTATCTCTTGTGAATGTTCTCCTACCTGCCTATTAAAATTATTCTTCCCATACATCAGGATGAGATTCAAACACTACCACTTTAAAGAAGTCTTTTCATACTCTACCATCACCCACCCAAATTCTAAGTTTATATTAATAGTTACAGTTAAAAGTCTCTCTCTCTTTTATTTTTTCTGACATTTTCTAACCTGTCTTCAAGTACATACACAGTCTATAATTTATAATAGTCATTTGACTACATATGTTTTGTCTCTTACTAGATTGTAAATACCTTGATTCATTCAACAAATATTTGAGTGATTCAATGAACAAAGGAATAAATCTCTCTCTACTCCTCAGTACCTTATATATAACATCATCCTTCCTCAGCCAATCTTCCCAGAGCTATTAAAAAGAGGCACCTCTTGTATTCTCCTGGATAGAGCTAGAACGCATTCTACTAAGTGAAGTATCCCAAGAATGGAAAAACAAGCACCACATGTACTCACCATCAAATTGGTATTAACTGATCAACACATAAGTGCACATATAAGAATAACATTTATTGGTTGTCGGGCAGGGGAGAGTGGGGTGGGGGGAAGAGGGGAAGGGTATATGCATACACAAAGAGTGTGATGCACACCATC
>RJWJ010005207.1:0-70019 GCA_004363605.1 Indri indri | reverse complement strand
GGGGAGGGGGTGGAGAAGAAGGGCAAAAATCTACATAACGGGTACAATGAACACTATTCAGATGATGGGCACATTTATAGCCCTGACTCAAGCCACGTAGAAAAAAAAAATGTACCCCCTTAATATTTTGAAATAAAAAATGAAATTTTTTTAAAATTTTTAAAAAGAGATAATATATACTGAGCACATAGCACAATGTAGACTCATAGCTACTCCTAGTGGTCATCGCAATCAAATCACTTTATAAAGGGAGGAAGAGAAAGATGTGAGGAGCTCAGATGAGAGTTAGTCATCCTGGTAGAAGCATCAGCAGGTAGAGGGCTGGAATTTGTGGGCTGGGCAAGTAATTGCACAGCCAACATAAACTAGGGCTTGCCACATAAATGTGTGGTTGAAGTGCAGACAGGATCAAAAGCCACTCAAAGGGTGAGAGAGGAAGGAGAGCTGGTGGTTGCAGGCTCATCAGACACTGGGAAAGGACTCTCATCCAGCCTCCACCTGCCCCTCCAATATTTATTATCTATGAGCAATTATAAAATAAGAAAGGTGCCATGATGAGGAAAATACAAAGTATCATCAGGGCACAGAGCTGAAGCACCTGACCTAGACTGAGAGGGTCAGATAAGGGTTTCCAGTGGAAATGACACTGAATTCGAGAACTACGTTACTAAGGCAAAGGTGTTTGGGGGTGAAAGGTGGGGAGCGAGCTCAAGCTGATCTGATGATGCGTTTCAAAGAGGGTGGAGAATCATAAAACCTCTCCCACTTTCCCTCTAAAATTCCTACATTGTGAGTGACCACTAAGACTGCTAAGTCCTTAACAACTCCAAGATTCTACAATTATGGCTTCGGATAAAAAAGCAAAATAAAGTAAATGCCCTATCCACTGAGGTTATGTATTTTTTTAAAATGAATAATGGTGGGTGTGGATGCGGTTATAAAAGGGCAACATGAGGGTTCCTTGTGGTTTTGGAACTGTTCAGTATCTTGACTGTGGTGGTGGATTCAGGACCTCACACAGGTGATAAAACAGTATAGAACTTAACACACACACACACACACACACACACACACACACACACATGCAAATGAGTACAAGGAACTAGGAGAACCTGAGGTGGTATGAATCAATGTCAATATCCTGGCTGTGATACTACACTACAGTTTTGCAAAATATTGCCATTGGGAGAAATGGGCAAAGTTTACAGGTATATCTCTGAATTATTTCTCACAACTTCACACAAATCTATAATTATTTCAATAGAAATTTCATTTACAAAATTAGCTACAGGAAAAGAATATGGTTACATGCTGGGTGTGGTAGCTCAAGTCTGTAATCCCAGCACCTTGAGAAACTGAGGTGGGAGGATCCCTTGAGGCCAGGAGTTCAAGACAAGCCTGGGTAACATAGCAAGACTTCCTCTCTATAGGAGGCTGAGGCAGGAGGATCACTTGAGTCCAGGAGTTGGAGGCTGCAGTGAGCTATGATTGTACCACTGCACTCTAGCCTAGGCGACAGAGCAAGACCCTGTCTCGAAAAAAGAATATAGTTACATAAAATTACAGTTACGAATTATAAATTCATTGGTGAAATTTTAGCAATATACATAAAAAACGTTTAATTACTAGTACTCTACTACCCAAATATTCTTTTGTAATATTTTGATAGTTCTTTCATTTTTAGACTAGTATATATATTTACAATGATTTTCCTATGTATATATAAGTATGTATATGTATATTTATATTTAATTCAATGTATATAGTTTGTTTCTTATTTATTCCATTAATTTTATACTTTGAAGATCTTCCCATTATATTAAAAATTCCCTGAATGATTATTCTTTGATGGACATTTAATAATACTATATAGGCATATCATAATTTTCTGAACGAATCCCCTGTTTGGGGACATTTTTGACTTTCAAAATTTTTTCTATTATAAATATTTCTGCAATAAATTACATCTAACTGGCTGCCAACATTACTGAGATGAAAGAGAACAAGTCCCCAGATACAAAATGTTGAGTTAGAATGGAGCTTAGAAATCACTCGACCAAACAATTCCCCTAAAACAAACACACGCCCACACATAAGTCATTTTATAGTTATGGAAATTATCTACCTATCTGCACTTCAGAAAGTAAGGACAATTTCAATTTCAAAAGTTCTCTATGTAAAATAGCAAAGAAAACCATGAGCCGCCAACCTTGCTCTAAGTCATTTTTGACTTTGTAGAATCAAGTAGAAAAAGCATAAATGAAGGAAACTATAGAGAAAAAAAATAAAGACTGCAACATGATAGATGTGGTCCATATTCCCATTCTCTGTGACCTTGGGGAAGCAGTTTAACTATTTTAATTTTGTTCCTTCATCCATAAACATACCCTCCTCCTTACTGGACCTTCAGTAAATATTGTTGTCTGAATGAATGAATGAAGTACTGGCATATATAGGTACTCAACTGCTCACTGTTATTAAACATTCAAAGTTCTTCCAAGCTTCTAGTTTGGAACAGATAAAGACAACAATGCTTTTTCCTCCATCCTTTTATCATTCTATTTCTTCCTTTGAAAATACTCTTTCCGACTTTATCTGAAATGTTCAAATCCTACCCATCCTGCAACACTGACATCCAATACAACCTAACTAAGGTCAGTCTCCACTTTCTCTGAACCCCCTCACAGAGCATCCTATCTGTGCTTGGCACATGTGTATTAGAGTTATTCCTGTACTTGCCTCATCCTCCCTTTAAGTTACTTCCTTGCTCTAGGCCTCATTGGATGAGACTGGTAGTTGTCAAACTGGATCCTACACAGTCCTGAGTTCTGAGATATGCCCCAGATGACAATGTTGGGGTAAGGAGGGGAGTGGTCCCAGAAAAGCAGTGTCCAGCTTCCCACCCTTACTTTAACCAGAGCTGCTTTGTTTTCACATACAGTCACGTACCATGTAATGACGTTTACATCAACGACAGACTGCATATGTGACAGTGGTCCCATAATATTATAATAGAGCTGAAAAATTCCTATAGCCTACTGATGTTATAGCTGTCATAACTTTGTAGCACAGCACCTTACCTTTTCTATGTTTCGATACACCAATACGTACAATTGTATTGCAATTACCTACAGTGTTCAGTACAGTAACATGCTGTACAGGTTTGTAGCCTAGGAGCAATAGATTACACCACAGAGCCTAGGTGTGTAGTAGCCTATACCATCTAGGTTTGTAGAAGAACACTCTATAATATTTACACGACAAAATCGCCTAAGGATGCATTTCTCAGAACATATCCATCATTAAGCAAGACATGACTGTATTTTATATATTCAGAGCCTGGGTAAGGCTTTGTTGAGAAAAGGAATCTAGTACTAAGCAAATTTGAAACCCTAAACTAGAAAATCCACAAGGTGACAAGATTCCATAGCAGTAGTAGCGCAGAACAAAAAACAAAAACAAGTAAAATTTCATTGACCTAGACATTGTTCTCAACACTACATTCATCAACATTTTAATCATCACACAATCATAAGAGGCAGATACTCTTAACTCCATCCTAAAATGAGAACCTGAATCCCATAAACTAGAAGTGGTAAAGCCAGCCTGGATGCCCAGACAACACAGACCCAGATCTGAGTTCTTAACCACAGTACTTACCTGTTTTCTAAGTTCCTTTAAGGGCAGATACCTTGGCTTTTGTTTCTTTTTCTTTTTTATCCCCCACAGCACAGTACTTGGGCTGCTAGTCACTAAATAATATTTGCTGAATGAATAAATGCTTGAATGAAAAGAAGGCTATCCTGCATTCCATGGAAACTGAGACACAAACTTGAACCTTCCAGGACCTCGGCTGCCTCCAGGTGATAGCCCTCCCCAAACACAGCCATTTTACAACTTAAGTCTTTTCCACACCATCTCCCTGAAAAGCAGAAGCTTTCTTGCAGCCTGGAAGAAATTCCTTTTTGGTGTGGTTTAATTTGTAGTGCTGACCAGTACCGTAAGCATGATGGGTCCGTGGATGCATACTTCACCAGGTTCACTATCTTCAACTCATAGTCAATGTATTTCCTCTATCAGGGTTTCTTACCTGGGCAATACTGACATTTTAAGCCAGACAATTCTCTGTTGTGGGGAGCTTTACTGCATATTGTAGGACGTTTGGAAACACCCTGGCCTCTACCCACTAGATGCCAGTAACAATTCTCCCCACTACTGTGACAATCAAAAATGTCTCCAGGCATTCCCAAATGTCCTGGGATGGGGACATAAAATAGCCCCTTATTGCCAACCACTGTCCTACATGAACTACCTTTTGGAGAAACACCAGGAAAACAATAAAGAAAAGAAAATCAGGCAATGGCTAATCATGTTTAGAACATAAATGACAATTTCCTTTCATCCTTGGAAAAGTTCCTGGGCTTCATCATCCACCCTCAAAATTCTCCTTAAACTAGGCTGTTCTGAACACCCCATAATGTAACAAGCAATATTACTTGTTGATTGTACCTTGACTGCCTGTCGACTGCCTCAACCAAGAATTTTGGTGATAAGTATCCTCACATTTATGAGGACTTGTGGTATCTACAAATTGCCTTAAAGCTTATGAACGATCCCAGAATGAATGAAACAAAAAAAAGGTTCAGTGCTTTATAAACTGAAGAGAGTAAAATGATCCACCTTGAAGAAACCTCAGGATAATAAAATATTCTCAACATTGCCTTACTTCACTTCAACCTCTTGACACAGCCCACACTTATCAGGCACCTACTATAGGGCAAGGAAAGCACTAGGCACTTTTCTATACCTTATCCCATTTGACCTTCCTAACAATCTGATAAGAAAGGCATCTCTGTTTTACAGAAGGGGAAATTGAGGCTCGGAGGATTCAAATGACTTGCCCAAGGTCACAAAGCTAGTCAGCAATGTCAAAAACTTGAATCTACAACAACTACTGGCTGTACCGCAGTATTCTACAAGAAAACTAGTAGTCACAACCAATGAAAAGCCAAGAAGGTTAATGTAAAATATTTTCATTCATACTCTATGCATAGAGACAAAAGGATATATTCCAAATGTTCACAATGGTCCTTCATGGAAAACAAGTTTGTCAGTTATTTTTATTTTTTCTTCATGTTTTTCTGCATTTTCAAAATTGTTTTGCCTTGAATATGTATTACCAACATAATGAAAAGTAATTAAAATTCATTTTCAACAACAGACATAATTCACAGACATTTAATGCCAGTTTCACTGACATTTAATGCCAGTTTCAAGCAAACCATTATCATCATTTCTCATTTGCAAGACTAACAAAGATTAAGAAGTTTGATAATACTCGGCTTTGACAAGGACGTGAGAAAATAGTCTCACATACTGTTAGAAATTTAAGTTGGAACAAGATTCTTAGCAATACGGCAAGAGCTATCATAATGTGAACTGCACATGGTCTTTTTCTTAGTAATTCACTTATAAGAATTTTTCTCACAGGTATACCACATATACGATATATGATAATATATATTCAAAGATACTCACTGCCTACCAGTAGAGGGATTGGGACAGTGGAACTCAAAACAGTCAGGTACATCTTTAGGTACTAATGTAGAAAGTTATCCAAGACAGAGTGTTAAATAGAAAATCAAGTTATATGATAGCATGTATAGAAAGATTCCAGGATATACAAGTGTATATTATATATGAATAGATGCATATGTATATGTGGTATGCAGAAATGTGCATGTATCTTTGTAGTTTATATAAGCTTATACATGCATAAAAATTTTTGCAAGTATAGGTGAAAAACCATTAATATTAGTTATGTCTGGAAAAACTGGGAAGAAAGGAAATGGATTTTTATTTTCATTTTTATATCACTCTCTGAATTGTTTTAAATTTTCTTTTCATGAACATGTATCATCGCTATAAACTGAAACAGGTTTGGGGAGGGGTTGGTTTTTAAGAGCCAAGAGGCCTGGCTCTCATGCAATGGTTTAAAAACAAAGCAAGACATGAAATAGAGCTGTCTTCTGTTATAACTACAAACGCTCACAAAACAAGACAATGTGTGAAAGTTTCCCAGCCTCTGTGTGCCAGTGAGAGGCATAATGGAGACAGTTCTCTCCTGGCACATTCAGGACAAAGCCAGGCTCCTGCCCCCTGTTAAGAGATTTCAATGGCTGGATTTTAAGACCAATAACTAAGTAAAATCCTGTTACACTTTTTAAAACAACCTAAACCAATTTCCCTAGCAGTTAAAACCCAACTTTTCCTGTTCTATCCCTCCAACTTATCTCCTCCTAAAGTAGCACTGGGTGTCCAAGATCCCAACTCTCCTCCTTTGCAAATCTCTGTCACACCCCAATATGTCAAAAGACCTGGGCTCTGCTGCCAGCTTGGTTGTGTACATGCACATTGAACCTAACAGAGCTTCTCTCTAAAATATTTTGTTAATGTCAACATACAATAGAGTATAAAAAAGCACGTTGCTGGTGGGAGGTGTTCATAACAGGGGAGGTGATACATGTGTGGGGGCAGGGAGTACATGGAAAATCTCTGTCCTGTACCTTCCTCTCAATTTTGCTATGAACCCAGAACTGCTCTGAAACAAATAGTCTTTAAAAAAATTAATTTTAAAAAAAGGCTGAGCCTTAATGTTGAACAGTATAGTTGCTGACCTTGTCTACGGTATATTAAATCCTGTCTACAATCTGGAATACCTATGAAGCCACATCAAATTCTTTCTCAAGGCAAGCGGCACAATGGTCTCTTAAAAACATAACTCAGGCCTCATTTGTTGTCATTCCCTCCTAGCCCGCTAAGTGTCAGTTACATCAGTTAGATACTCCATTCTGCAAGGCTGTCCCTCTCCTGCAGGTCTTTGCATTTGCTGTACCTAGTACTTGAAATGCCCTACACTCAGCCTCTTTTTTTTCCTGCTTGTTTCTGTTTCCTCAGGTATCAGCTCAAACATTTTGTCCTCAGAAAGGCCTTTCCTGACCTCCCTTTGTAAGAGGTCTCCCCGCTCCTCCCTCCTGGGCTATTCTCTCCTCAGTCTAGTCCCTGCATAGCATTTAACATACCATGCGATCATTTCTCTTTGTTCACTGGTTGTGCATTAAAGCATAAGCTCCTAAGTGCCCAGGTCTTATCTGTCTCATCCTCTACGGTACCCCCGGTGGCTAGAATAGTGCAGGCACACAGTAGGCAGCCAGGAGGCATTTATGAAATGACATGAATGACGAGGTTACCGCTGCAAAATGCTTTTGAGTACATTCTCACGTTTCACCTCACCTATAAAACAGATAGGGGCAGTATGATTTTTCTTATTTGAATGACTCGCCCAAGGTCACAGCTAGTAAACGACAAAGCAAGAGCTTATATTTGGAGTTCCTGACTCACAATTCCCTGGTACCCCCACTGCTCAACAGCATCCACAAATTTGGACTTGGAAGGGTTGAAAATGGAGCAATTTACCAAGGCGTCAGCAGTAGGGGAGAGGAAGAGAAAGATCTGTTTTCTTGCAGAGGTAAGGTAGGAGAGACAGGGAGGGGAAATAAATGGTGAGCTATTATCTTGTACTCCCTGGGTGCGCATTAGTAAGTAAAATTCGTTCCTTCATCGGAATGAAATGCCGCTACCTCTGGGACAGAGCCTTATGAAACCTCTCATCACCAAGTCACTATGTG
Organism: Indri indri; assembly: GCA_004363605.1. Taxonomy (NCBI): domain Eukaryota; kingdom Metazoa; phylum Chordata; class Mammalia; order Primates; family Indriidae; genus Indri; species Indri indri. The sequence goes on along the minus strand of RJWJ010005207.1, from coordinate 62,331 downwards.
GAAGGAACACTTTGCTAATTGAAGCGGCAAGTGAAATTTTAGGTAAGCCAGATGCAATTACCCAAATTGGAAAGTGACACCAGTCTTCACACCTATTGAGCCACACACAGCAGGCTGAGAGCGAAGTCACGTGCACATACACCCCTAAACTGCAGTCGTCCACACACCTTGCTGGGGCGGGGGGCTCCAAGTCTCCCAAACATGCTGACTCAGTGACTGGGGAGAAGACACAGACGGCAAAGGGGAGGAGAGAGAAGAGGGGAACAGAAGAGTAGCAGAGGCAAAGGAGGAGAGAGAGGGATAAGGAAGTCGAAGGTGGAGGAGAAGGAGAAAGAGGAGGACAAAGGAAGATAAGAGAAGGAAGGACCACATGAGAGAAACTGAAAGAAGAATAAGGGGCAGGGAGAAATGAGGACAGTTATGCTGCTAAGGTTTTTGCTGCAATGCTCAAGTTGCCAAATGCTGGTACAAGACAGTCCTTGAGAATTTCTGGGGTCAGGGTTTTTTTTCTGGTGCTTGTCTGTTTCCATAGAGACCGGGAATTTCTGCTCTCAATAAGCATCTTCCAAGTGTCCCAGGTGTTTGATCTTTCTTGCTGTGCCTCCATCACCAAGCAAAGAACCAGAGCTGAGGCTCGACTGGTAAGAATGGGCAGAAGGGTGGGCCGGCCACCCTACACCATCCTGGCCTCCAGCCTGGGACCTGGCCTCAGCTCAGTGCCACAGAGCCTCAGTTCTAGCATTTCTGCCGATTACCTTACTCCTCCCCCCAGGCAAACACAGTGCCTGCTCCCGCCTCCCACCCCTCCGCAGCACTCCCCTGGGGATGTGCACAGCCAAAAATGCAGCCTACCAAAAAGCTGAAAGCCTGGGCAACCTGTGCACCATGCTGACAGCATACTCAACCCCTTCTACAAGTATGTTTGTGGTGAGTTTGCAACACAGAAAACCAGTTGGTCACATTTTCCATTTCTGGCTGAGACCGAAAATACTCCCTTCTCTCCTACGGCCATCCAGGTTAGACTCCTCTGGCTTCCCCTACACCTCATGCCCCACATCTGTCAGTATTCTCGGTCTGTTATTCACCTGCATGATGATTCCCCAGTCCCATGGGCACTGCCTTGGCTTGGGCCTTCCTCATTTCTCAGGTCATCAACTAAACTGCCACTTGACTGTTCCCCTCATCCTCCAGGAGCACGCTCTGTCTTCCAGTACATCCCTTCCCTTCCTGCTAAGGCAGGCATCCCTGAAGCCCAGGAACCTCTGTTTTCAGTCAGCACCTCAGGCAACCTGATGCAGCCAGGACACAGTTGGAAACTGCAGCTGCAAGCAGTTACCCCCCGGATTCACGTATTGCCCTCTCCTCCCTGGGGCTGCACTGTAACTTTGGTGGGACCTAGGCTCTTTTACCTTCACAGCCTGTTCCTCCATTAAGAGAAAAAAATTATATATTTTATGACTGTATTGGTATAAAGATGAATTCATTATAGTTATACTTATTTATTTTATTCTGGTTTGTAAAAGAAATTAAAATTTAAGAATTTTTATGGACCCTAAAATTATTGTGGTCCCTAAGCACTGTGTGTAGTGGATGAGTCAGCCCTACCTCACCACTGTCCCCACTCTTAGTGGCTTCCAAAGCCTGCATAATAAAGTCCAACCTCCCCAGCAGGCTCACCCTGACCTGGGCTCAGTCTATGTTCCCAGCACCATCTGCTACAGCACTTCCCACCCATCTGGGCTCTAGCTTCAAGCCCTAAATGCAATTCTCTCAACACACTATACACTATGATGCTACTGTGCCTTAGCCCTCAGCCCAAAGATTTTCCTTCCTTCTTTCCCTACTGATGTCTCATGCAAACATTGCATTCCATTGTAGCCATCCCCAGTCCTCCCAGTGAAATTACGACTCCTTCCTCTGCATCCCTGTAGCACTTTACATGTCTATTATTACACCACTTATTCACCCTACCTTTTCCCGAATATCCCCAATTCCAATGTGCACTTCTTTCACAGCGTTAACATTTCTAAAATCAGGAATTGGCTTACAACATATGCCAAACACATTTGCCAGCTACCAGGTAGAGTACCACACCACAACACGCCAATGGTCATTTTCCGCACGTGCAAACCCAACACTGCACAGGAGGCATTTGGGTCATCTGGTTGCTTCCTTGGTGGTGGTATTTGCATTGTTAATACCACACACAGTTGAATTTTAATTTAAAGTTTCTCTCCCTAGTACCTTTAAAAATTATGGTCTGATGCATTATGGAAATAAAAAGATATTTTGGACCCAGACTATGGCCTGTGATATGTCAGATAAAGCAATTAAAGGTAGTAGAAACTGGCAAGAAACTGCCAGATCTCTTGGCACATGTTATGAAATTTTCTAATTCCTTGGACTGTGAAAAACTTACTCCTCAGATACTGAGCTGCTCTGTCAAAAGCATCCAAGTAAATTTTAGGAATAGCTGTTTAATATACAATAACTATAATTTAGTTTTTTTCCAGACCTACAAATTTTGTGACACGGAAATGCACACTCTAAATTCCAGGAAAAAATGTTCATTATTGAATTGATGTAGTTTTCCGGCAACAGTTTCATTTCATTCAAGCCTGGGATTATTTCTGTTAAAATCGAGCTGTATGCTTATTTTTAGGTTTGGATGGGCATATTTCATTATAAATGCCCTTTTTAAAAATTCAAACTCCGTTCATGCCTTTATTTATTCAACAAGTATTTATCGGGCTCCTAACAAATGCCAAGCTGTGACAAGAATACAAAGGTGAATCAGACACAGCCTTGCTCTGAACTTTACTTACAGTCTAGAGGGAGAGACAGGCCAGGCAGCACATTGCAACTCAATGCAATGAGAGCCATGGGGGAGAGGACAGGCTGCTGAGGAGCACGGAGGAAGACCATCACTGCAGCCTGCAGGGTTAAGGAATACCGAAGCCAAGCCCTGAAGAACGGGTAGGAGATAACCTGTAAAAGTGGGCATCCAGATGGCCTATAAACTGGCCTAAGTCGAGGGAACAGTGTATGCAAAAGCCTAGTGATGGAGGTGAGGGGTGGGGAGGGGATCTAGCAGTAGAGAAAGGACGAGAAGTTTTGCTGGGCTAGATTTCAGGGGTACCACAATGGGCTTAAGATGTCCAGTCAGGAATACCCTGGACTTAATCCTAAGAGCAGTGGGGACCCATTTTCTTTGCAAGAGATCCATAAATCTATAAAGCTGTACCAATTATATTATTCTCTCAATATCAAGGCTTAATCATATTTGTTCAATGCTGCTTTTGCTCTGCCTGCTTCATTTCCAGCGTTTTAAAATTCTTCATCTTACATTTAAGTCAAGAAGACATATTTGTCTTGTTTCACGAGAATAAAAATGAAAAACAACTGCACCCATTTCGGTTCCCTCAATCATTCCCATTTATCCTTTCCTCAGAGAAAGAAGCAAATAAAAAAATCGCCACTAAATTCTTCATTTGCAATCTTATGGACATTTCCCTATGACATGTTACTCAATATAAAATGAGTAGAGCCTGTGTAAGCTTAGACAACTTGTTTAACCTTTCTGGGCCTTACTTTATTCAACTATAAGAGAAAGGTAACTGTCATCTACCTTACATTAGGTTATCAGGTATGGAATGTCCGATTTCCTTAAGTACTAAGTTTGACAGTTGGTATCTCTGACGTTTCACTTTAACACTTCTTGTTTTTTCTTTTTTTTTCTTTTTTTTTTTTAATATCGTGAAGGTACACGTGTGTTTTTTCAAACACCTGTTTTGGCTTGTGATTATCCTTCAAATTTTTTTAGAGCAATTTTTGTGAAACCGTAGATAAGCCAAAATTTCATGTTATTTTTTAATATGAGATGTGTTGTGGAACCAATGCAGCGCAGACAGCTCAAAATATCAACAAAGTGTTTGGGAAGGATGTGGTTAATGAATGCACAATACATTGATGGTTTAAGAAGGTCCACTGTGGTGATTTTAATCTTCAAAATTAGTCATGGGGGTGACCTGACACCAAGGTGGATAATGATGAGCTGAAAGCAGTAATGGAAGTGAATCCATCTCAACCTACACGTGAATTAGCAGCAAGATTTGACATTACTATTCCAACAATATTGGAGCATTTGAAACAAATGGGCAAGGTAAAGAGGCTGGATAGATGGGTTCTACATGAATTAAATAAGCATCAGAAGAGAAATTGTCTCAAAGTTTGCCTTTCTTTGCTGTCATGACATAAAGGCGAACCATTTCTACACCGTTTTGTTAAGTGTGATGAAAAATGGATTTTTTTTGACAATCATAAGCATTTGGCACAATGGTTGGATAAAGATGAAGTGCCGAAACACAGTCCAAAACCAAATATTTGTCAAAAAAAAAGCTGATGGTGTCTGTTTGGTGGTCCAATGCTGGTATTAATATTATCCACTACAGTTTCATGAAACCTGGTCAATTGATTACAGTGGATGTCTACTGCAACCAGTTGGATGAAATGATGAGGATGCTTGTAATTAAGCAGCCAACATCAGTCGATAGAGACAGACCAATCCTCTTACAAGACCACATGTCACAAAAAACAAACTACAAACAAACTACAGAAGCTGGACTTGGAAACTCTCTGTCATCCACCATATTCACCAGACCTTGCACCAGCTGACTGCCACTTCTTCCAGGCTTTGGACCACTTCTTGCAAGGAAAAATATTCAATTCTTGACAAGCTGTGAAAAGCCTGTCACAATTTAATGGCCACTGGCTCTCCAGGCAAAGCTGTGTCAATAGTTTAGATGCATATTTTGATTAATTGTACTGTTTCTTGTTTGAGATACAATAAACTAAACTTTTGATTCAAAATCGGACATGGACCTAACAGACTTCTTAGGAGGTTTAAATAAGATGTCATATGTACAGTGTTTAGCATTATGCTTGAATTATGATCATTAAATTGTAGCTATTTTTATCATTAAGGATTATCAAACAATGTATAATACATATATGTACATGGTAAAACTTTGAATTTATATTTTATTACAATTTTAATGGTACGCATATACATATATACAATCTACATGTTTGCAAACACATACTTTTTTTGAGACAGGGTCTGTGTTGCCTGATCTAGAGTGCAGTGGCGTCATCATAGCTTATTGTGACCTCAAACTCCTGGGCTCAAGTGATCCTCCTGCCTCGGCCTCCCAAGTAGCTGGGACTACAGGCATGCACCACCATGCCCAGCTAATTTTTCTATTTTTCATAGAAACATGGTCTCACAATGTTGCTCAGGCTGGTCTTGAATGCCTGGTCCCAAGCAATCCTCCTACCTTGGTCTTCCAAAGTGCTAGGGTTATAGGTGTGAGCCACTGCACTTGGCCCTACACACAAAATACATTGTGTGTCAAAAGCCCTTCCAGAAACTTTCCATAGGGGTTATTTCTGAGGCAAGGGCCTAAAGAATCAAGGAGAGAAGAGGGTGCTTTACTTTTTTCATTTTACTTTCTATAATCTTTAATTCTTTTTTAGCCGAGAGTATGGGAACCTTATATAATAAAAATTTATGAAAAACTCTGTTACGCAAAAATCAAATAAATAAATTATTCTCAAAGCTTAGGATAATAACACGGAAATCACTTTATACGGGGAAAAAAAAGGTATGAAACCTAGGTTTCATGAGCCTAGAAAGGAGGAGAACTAGACTAAGAGGAGCAAAAGTATTTATTCTCAAATTATCTAAGGCTGCCATGTAGAAGAGGATTGGATTTATTTTGTATTTAGAGAACACAAAGGCTGGTTTTGTCCAAACAGAAGAAAGAACTCTGTACTGATGACAGCAGTCCAAAGATACTGCCCCAGAAGGAGGTAAAAGCTCCATCACAAAAGGTGTACAGCATTAGCTACACAGCCATCTTCAGAGATTTGGTTCAAGGGATTACCTTTCCAACTCTATGAAACCTGGCAGTCTCTAGGCATTTAAAATTTGACACTTAGATGGACACATTTTGCTCTGTTATCCAGTAACTAGCGTATTTTTAAATGGTTATCCAGAAACATCCAAACTATAGCCACAAATTAAATAAGTTAGATGAATCAACTTTGCCTCCATCCTACAAGACCCTTAAATAGGCAGGTATTCTCATGAAAAGATTATTAGTAAATATGTTTATTATATTTCAGTTACATATAAAGTCATCCAAATAAATATTTCATAATGTTAAAACCCAGTTCAAAATGTGGATGTGTTTAAACACTATCTAGAATAGTATTTGTTAAAGATAATTTTTGTTTTCAACCAGATTCACACTACATAGTATTTTAGCATTCATTACCCATATTCTTTTAAATTTCATTAATATCTGTTTCCAGACTTCAATCGGACTACTCTTTTATGGCTTGCCATTATGAACTTGATAAATTAAGCCTAATGTTAGAACACTTTCATGCCTCAATATTGGGAGTTCGCCTTTTCTGGGTTCTACTTTCCCTGAAAGGTAGAGTACACACAAGAAATACGGGGTTTCCAGGCTGATGAATTGGAATAGCTGCAGTGCCTTTGCAATATGACAGGATGACCTTTAAATGACAACCTTTTTAAGAGAATAATTTGAATGAAGAGAAAGTTAGCCAAGGAGGGCAGAGAGCTCTGCAAGACACATTGAACTAGGAGACTGCTCTGGTATCTACCACTTGAGAATCTGTTGACTTAGAAAGTCATTACATTCCTCTGAACATCCGTCCCTCTTTTATCTAAAAGCAGAGGGTAAAATCAAAGTAGATAATATTGTTTCCATTTCAACAATCAGTTGATATTATTGCCTACACAGAAAGATAGTTTAGTTCAATGGAAAAAAAACTCTGACCTTAGAGTCAGAAGACCCAATTCTGGCTGTTAATAACTAGCTATTTTGCCTTGGACAGGTCTCCTACCATCTCTAAGAATAAGTTTCTTCATATGATAAATTGGGAGGGCACATATAGCAAAGAAAAATTGCAAATGTATTCTCATGTTGTTTTAAGCCTCAACTAAAGCTCCATGTTAAGAACAGGGATTATAATTCCCCTTTTATAAATGGAAACAGACTATAAAAGGTTACTAGGTTTTTCAACTAGTAACAATAGCGTAAAGGTTTGATACCAAGTCTCTAAACACAGACACACGCTGCTTATCCTACCTATTTAATAGAATTCTGGGAAAATGAAATAAGGCAAGTGTCCAAGTATTTTATCTACTATAAACAACCATACAAATGTAAGATATTGTTACGACTAAGCTTTAAATTCTCTGGAGAGATACTGACATATTTTTTCATCAACATTTCCGTCAGAGCAAAAACCCCATAAAGCACCTATCCTATCCAGCACGTCACAGTACATCAGTTGAATAAATGGGCAGATTACTGCTACTTTAGAAATGATCCATGAATTTAATTAGATATCCTAAACAAATGGATATATTTACACTGCACAGGCCACACTTTGAGGATCTTAGAAGAAAGAACTATAATTAGACAAGACAGATATAGTTGCACTAGTAAATGAATCCCACTCTCAGAGTCCAATCCCTCATTCAAACAAAGCAAATAGCATCATTCCAGACTGCATTCTCAATTGGAAATATGCATCAAAGTTGTCACAGGATACACTATACTGCTGCAACAAAGCCACCACATTCGCCTAACCAGATTTTGGAGTGAAAGGTGGGTAGGGGGAGGAGGAAGGGAATCCCTGCAGCCTCTTCATACAATGCTAGATTAAGTTGAAGAATCAACTCCTGGCAATAGCACTTTAGAGATAACAGTATTCTTAATGAAAATGCCTTCCCATGACAACAGTTTATCAAGGCAATCCATTCTCCTTCTCCCAACCTATTGAAAAAGTCTGCTTTAGCGAGAAAGATAATCCACAAAAATCCAGGACTTACCCTAGGCTGCTCTGTTAGCATTACTGCCCCTACTAACTAACAGCTCCTAGAAGCCAGAAGGATCTCATTCATTGCTATTTTCCTGCACAGTACTCAGCACAGTGCCTCGCACATAACAGCTCAGGAAATATATGTTGAATTTATTCTACAATATAACATACTTTAAAAACCAATTCCAACTCTTAAAATGATAATCCCTATAAAAAGTGAAAATACATCAATTTCATATTTCTTTCATTTCCCTGAAGTGAGGCTCCTCCATGCTCATTTGGAATGTGTTCATTTTTATTTTGAATGTTTACATGCCCGCTATATTCCCAAAATGATTATGGTGGCATCATTTAGACTAGTACATGAATCTTTTTTAAGATATAAAGGCGATCATATCCAGTCGAAAGATGGGTTACACTTTGATATACCACAGGCTTGAAAAAATATAAATCACGTAACCACGAATATCAATACCAAAGCCCTGAAACCATTTAGGGGTGGGGAAACTGCCACCTCAAGGCCACATGCAGCCCTCTAGATCCCCAAGTGTGGCCCCTCGACTGAATCCAAACTTTACCAAACAAATCCTTTAGTAAAGGCCACACTCAAGGATCCAGAAGGTCACATGTGGCCCCAAGGCTGAAGGATCCCCACCTTCCCACCGATGCTTTATTTAACTTCAACAGGAGCTTGAATGGGCAAAATTTATTTTCAGCCCAGGACATTTGAATTTCTGTGGACAATATCTCATCCCACTTCAGATGAGGAAAACAGAAAATGATAGCCCGGGGAGAGCCATTACACAATTAAAATAAGCAAGCATTTGTTTGCAAAGTGCAGCATTTAAATTCAGTTTGGTTTCGTTACTGTCCAAAAACCCAACATGAATCTTTCCTCTGGAGTCCTCAGCTGTCCAGTATTAAAGTTACCAATGTCTAACCAACCACTGACCACTTCAATTATAAATTATCTCTATGTAAGCAATCCTCTGATCCTAGTTCCCTGGAAAGGTAAGCAAATAGCTATAATAATACTCCTAGTCCACCATGGGTATATTAAATGACTGTTTTGCTATAGAAATCGCTAAATGCCAACAGCATTTCCAAGAGAGGACTCTAACTTACTGAAAACATTTTATAAAAGACGGTTACAAGCGCACATACAAAGTTTAGAGGCATTTCCATTGTCCCTACATTGTAAAAAGGTTGATGAAATTTTCGTACACTCAATACAAAAGGATAAAGGTAAACAAGATCAAAGGCAACAACAGATGAAATAAATTTCATTGTGCAAGTCATAAACGCTGTGCAAAAGGGCTCTCGATCCCAGGTAAAAACTGCAGGAGAAAGGTAACAGTATGAACCCTAGCAGACAGCTGAGTTAAGATGTGGCGGGGCTTTACAGAATTGCAAGTAACATCAGCATTACGAGAATAACAATTGGAATAAACACTGGTCCCAGACGCTGCAAAAACAATCAACGCACTGGCTCTTTCACCTCTCCCCCTCATCCAGCTGGGTAGTGAAAGCAGCTGCCTCTCCCCGCCCTCCTTCCAAGCCGCTCTTCGCGCCACCCCCTCCCTCTTTCTCTCCCCCTCCCCGCCCCCAGCTGGCGTATTCAGCAGTCTAGAGAGATTAAGAGGCGCTCGCTACGGTCACTGGGCCTCTGGACTGATCTAACGTTTCCTAGCTCTCCGGACGACAGAAAATAGAGACTGCACACCCTGGAGGCATTCGAAGCCTTCGCCTGCAACCCAGCTTTCTCTCAAGCCCGGGGCTGGGGTGAGAGCCTCGGGCTAGGCGACTGGGAGGCTGTGGAGGGCCGCGCGCGCTGCGCTCCCTCCCGCAGCGCTACCTGAGCTGTCCATGGTGCTGGCGCGGTCCGGAGGCTGCCGGGCAGGACTCCGCGCCGCCGCCGCCCCGGCGTTCACTCTCTGCTTGCCGCCACCCCCGCCGCTTCCCGCACTTAAGTCCCCGTTACTGTCCACCAGCTGCAAAGATTCATAACCATCGTTGCTGGTCTTTTTCCGGTAGCTCCCGAGGAGGCTCATGGGCAAGCCCAGTGAAGAGGGAAAAAATCAACCTGGGAAACGAAGGGGGGCGGGGGGAGGTGGAAGGTGGAAAGGGCTAAAGGAGGAATTAAAAAACAAAAAAATAATCAAGTGCCCGACATGATGCAAAGAGAAGGGAAAAGACGGAGCGGCCGCCGGAGAGGAGCTTTGCGGGGCGAGGCGAAGCCGCCGCCCTGGGCAGAGCGCGGCTCGGGGCGCGGGGAACGAGAAGGGGAGGGAGGAAGCGGGGAGGGCGCGGGCGGGCGGGTGCGCGCGTCCTCGGTGCCGCCGCCGCGGAGCCGCTGGCCCTGCCGAACTCCGGGCCCCGGGCCAGCACACTCTGGCTGGGGAGTGCCCGGAAGCAATCCTATAGGTGTCACCGCGCTGATCCGCCGCACAGCAGGGCAGCTCCAAGAGCCGCTGGCCCACGGGGAGGAAAGAAAAGAGGGAGTAAGAGAGAGGAGATTCGCGAGAAGGGGGGTTGAAGTCGGAAAATGGGGTGGGGTGGGAGGGGGAGGGGACTACTACGACAAGGGTGGGAGGGGGTGTGTTCGCACGAGTGTGGTATTGAAGGAAGGGGTTAGGTGTCTCGGCCTGGTAAGCTTTGAGGACCAGGGGGGTCTCTTGGTAAAATCCAGGCACGCCCATTTCGTATAACTTAGCCTGTATTTGCTGGGAGATTCGGCAAATCAAAGCCACCCGGACAGAATCCAACCTGGAGGACTGACTGGTAACTCAACCGAACAGAAAAAGAATGCATGTTAAGTGCCAGGCTATAGGGTATAAAGAAAGAACAGTATTTTGCACATTCCCCAGAATGGGAATGATCCCTAAGTGAGATATCAAAGAGTTGGATATTCTAATACTCGCAGGCTATTAGGACCATTCTCCTAGTGAGTAGATGTTAATGTTTAGAACTATTTGTTGAGAGAATAAATTGGGAAGAGGGGCAAGGTTAAGTCAGGTGCAATTTCAGATCTGCCATCATTTACCTTCAGACTTGGAGAAAGGACTCCACCACTCAAGTGGCTTTAGGGCCTGGTTGGGAAGCAAGATAGACAAGGATTTTCTTCCCATCCTCTAGCCTCACTCTATTGTTCTTTCATAATCTGGGCAAAGAAAACAGTCACTCATTATCAGAGGGGAATTTAATAGGAAGCTAATTAAGCTGAAGGGTCAGGGCCCCTTTCTTGCAGAAGGCCCTTTAAGGCTGAGTACCTAATTTTTTTATTGGTGATTATATATTCTTATTCTTAAAGAGGACCCCAACACTGTGTAAGTTCCGGGCCTTACAAAACCCAGATAAACTCTGTTAAGTCTCAAATGTAATTACCAAATGTTTATTTTCACCTGAAATAATAAAATTTCAGAAAGATCCCTCATTCTCACATCTCACGTGAAGACCAGGTGAAAATCTTGGTTAAAAATCATCATTTTTTTCCCTCTAGAACTTGGAAAGACTAAATGAGGAGGCTTTCAAAAGTCATTTGACAGTGTTTTCTCACCAGAACAAGAGAAAAAATACATGCATATAAAACTTACATGAGCCCATAACAAAAAAAGCTTTGCTTTCTTCTTACCTGACATGGTTTTCTCTTGCTGTCATTATTTCAGTAACCTAAAGACACAAAATTAAGCTATAGCATCTAAGGGGCTTCAGTCTAGATCATTTGGGACCCAAAGTGTTTCCTGGAAGCTCTAGCTCTACATAGGTCTACATAAAATAAATTAATTGGATTGAGATACATTTTCCTATACAAGGATCACTCAAACACAGATTCTTGTAGGAAGAGGATGAATCAGGAGAGGTCAAGAGTAATGTCTTCTAGATCTTTCCAGTCCAGAGAAGATGTAAACTCCCTGACCAGTTGCTTTCTCAACTGCATTATTTGATGAAGGCGTGGCGTGACCTGAATCACAAATCAGAGTTAATGCTCATTTAGAACAATATCAAACAACTTGAATGGTGGCAGGAAAAACTGTAACAGAATTTTAAGCACAAATTTTATACTTTTAATTTTCCAAATCTGTCAGATTGAGCTATTATAGTTACTTGACTAAAATAATAAAACTCAGTAAAGTCTAGTAAAGAATTATTTTCTAATAACATTTTATATAATCTTTTTCTATACTTTTCTTTTAATTCACTACTAACCCACAGGGAGAGTAATAACTAGTGTCCATAATGTGCCTTGAAAAATGCTGGATTTATATCACTGGATTAAGGGAATTTAGAGAGGATCATTTTTGAAAAGTCAAAATTATTATTTTCAAACAGAACACTCGGTTATTTTTGCTCAACTTCAGAGTTGCAGACATATTGCTGGAAGAAATTATAGATGAGACATATGCCTTTGCCTTTGTATTTTCTATATCTATCTCCAAAGTTTGCAAATTTAAAGAAAAGCATGAATGGGCTACAAGGATCATTTTATTTTTATCTTTATACTTAATTTAATATAAATAAAATCAATCAGAATAACTATTAATAATCCAGCAAAATTAGGGCTATGAAGAGCATATTAAGGCAGGAAAAATACAATAACTAGATTAATTTACAACAGTCTAAAAAATGGTGTTTGGGGCCTAAATTGGAATATGTACCAATTTCAACACTAAAATTTCTTTACTATCCTAAAGATCAAATTCATAAAGAGTTCATTTATCCATGAAGATCTTACTATCCTACTTTATAAAATGAGCATAGTACTATCATTATATAGTTGAGGTAAGAATTGAATTAGTACTATATATATAGTAAGTACTTAACAAAAGTTCTCTATTATTACTATTATTGGCCTGTCTTAAGTGCAACTCTGTCCTCAATGCCTTGGAGTCCTAGTTCCTCCCATGGGAGAAGCACAGTAAAGGCTAAATATTAATATATTTTCCAGGAGTATGTCAATGGACGTTGTCTACATAATTCTGAATGAGAACCTGGACTTAAGGAAAGGCAGTGACACTGGTAAAACCCAAGGTGAACATTCAGAGTCTAACTCTCCTGTTTTTCCAAGATCAAGACTGCTTCATAATTTATTTTATCTCAAGAATACCACATCACCTATGGGACAGAGGCAAAGGAATAGATGCCCTCTTTTCAGGAGAGCATTCTTTCCCTTTTCTCTTGCTGACTTTGGTTGCTTTTATTAACTCAATAAGAATTATCCACACTGAGGAATGTTCTAGAGCCAGGCTCTATTCCTCCCCATCCCCTTCACACACACCCCATCCCAAATGCTCTCTTGTCACAAAAGACACAACAACATTTTTGTGGTGGGCTAGGAGATGAAGGTAGGTATGCTGTGACCTATCTAGGTTTATGATCTATACTCTTTGATTCCCAGAAAATGTAATACATTGATTAAGACTGAGGTTCTAGACTCATATTGCCTATGATTGAATCCTGGTTCTACCAACTCTTCGCTCTATGACTTTAGGCAAGTTGCTTAACCTCTCTGCCTCACTTTTCTCCTTTGTAAAATGAGCATGGTAAGAGTGCTATCATAATAAGGTTGTAGTGAGAAATTAGTTCATATTATATAGTAAGTGATTAACAAATTGCTATCTACTATTACTGTGATTCTTGTACTACTTTTATATAGATAAGTTACTTTTTCAAAAACACAATTTACTATCTGTAAAATTAAGCTAAAAATCTGCCCTGCCTACCTAAGAGATGTGTTATCATTATGATGTGTGATAATATAAAAGCATTTTGTATAAGGTGAAGTGATTGTTCTGACTTGAGTTTTTGGATATTGGCATGCATGTCCTTCCTACTGGATTTGTACTTCTTAAGGACAAAAGTCCATGTTTTATTCATGTTTGTATCCCCCATGACACCCAAAAGAGCACTTCACTGTCTATTACATATTCAGTAAGTATCTACTGAATTAATAAATTAATGAAGAAACAAAAATGTCTTTATCACCTGGTCCAGTGATTTTTAAATCTATGCACATTGTAGCCTATGAATAGATTATAAAATAAATTATTTTCATAAAAATGAAATAGGTTAAAAAATCAGAGTTTTTAGAACACAGTAAGATATTTTGGTTTAAAGTACCGTTTTGGGTGTGTGCGATGTGATGTGTGTGTGTGTGTGTGTGTGCAGAAGCTCAGTAATGATATAAATGCTTTTCTTACTGTGGGTGCTGATTATAAATGTTTGAATGTCTACGTTATGGCATAACCTTTGGTACTAAGAGGTCCTGGTGTTCCCAATTGTGAATGTCCTGTACACTGTGACATCTGAATTCATTTGGATAAATGGATAACAAGGGGTTTTGGCTAACCAGACAGAAAATGAGGCCAGAGCTTCTACACTGTCCTCTCTGTTGCAAAATGTATTACAATCATGTTTCTACCATGTGTTTCTTCAATATTCTGTTTTAATTAATACAAATCAATGAATAGTATTGAAACTTACTTTGGCAACATGCCTTAGGGTCATAATTCATATTTTCTCCTTATTGAATAAGGCCTATAGACATACATAGTACAAGGCATTCAACCTGGGGAGCAATAGGCCATATCTGGCCCTCAGACAGGTTTTGTGTGTCCTGCTCTTTTTTTAAAAGAACTTTTTAGTTTAGATGCCTTTTCAGAGGGGACACAGGCTCCAGTCTTTGAGCCATAGCTTACTGCCATGTCCCAATATATGATACCAAATCTACTCCACTCATTCCCAGTATCAGTCAGCCCCTGCAGGCATTTGAATTTGAGACCTGTAGCGTAGTGGCAAAAGCTGAAGGAGCAACACCACCAAAACAGATGCCAAAAGCCACGCCTCTAGGCCACAGTCCAGAAGAAAGGAGAACAGACTGGGAATCCTCTCCTGACTCTGCTCTTACTCAGAAGGGTGGCCTTCGTTCATTCTCCTTCTCTTAGCAATGAAAGAGAAGTGAAAGTGTTGAATTACATGATTCTCTTTAGTTCTCAAATTTTCCTATCTTTCTCAAAACTTTAGTTGTCATTTCCCTTTTTCCTCCAAATGATGTCCATAGGGAAAAACCACAGCCATTTAAGTGTTCCAGTTTGCTATGTCCCAGTTAATCAAGGTTATACTGTAGATTGCATGTATAAATAGTAGCAGCTGTCAAGAGTAACACATAAAGCAACACACAAGAGAGAAGAGGAGGTATGCTAGAAAAAAATTGAATGTGCTGATAATATTTAATAGAAGAAAATCTGAAGTATTCCTATAATGTTACTTAGAGTGGGGATGTCTGCTCTCGGTGCCTGACGGAGTGCTGGGTCCTCCAGAAAATAGGACACATTTTCCAGGAAGGGCATATGTGTAACACATTGACTGCCACACTAGAAAAGAGTATTTTTTCCTTGGGGCCATGGTGTTTTATTATGAAAATAGGATAAAAACTTCAAAAATAAAACGATCCTTTCTAATTTAATGAAAAATTTGTTATTTTTATTGTTTTCTGTGCATGAGTTATACACAACTTGAAAAATAGTTCACTCAGCTCCCAAGGTAGAGACGTGTGAGTTACATATGCTGCTCGAGGCCCCAACTCAAACTAGTGTGAGTTAAATATGACTCGCATGGCAGTTAATGTGTTAAAGATAACTCAATATCCTGAAACCTGTGCTTCCTTGAAGCTCTAGTAGTAATAAAAGTAACTGCCATTGATTAGTTACCATTTGCCCAATGCCTTAGCTACCTTAACTCTCACATTCCCAACAACCCTGCAAATGTGTCATTCTTATTTTTAGGCAAACTTGGAGAGGATAAATAATTTGCCCAAGGTTACATAGCAATCAGTTAGGATTCAAACTCCCAATTTCTGATCATACTTTGGCCACTGCACCAGGCTAGAGGTATTTCCAGTGATCAAAGTGAAAGTTGGAGGACATTTGGGTCATTCCTTAGATCTGACCTGCCTTACAAACTGTGGTCAGTGAAAAATGGCTTCGGCACCTTATGGAAATCACCCTTGCTTTACTTCCCACGTGGCAGGTTCTGCTCAGTGAAACGTGAAAGTTTTCAATTAATGTAGTTTCCCAATAGGCAATCTTGTTTTGTAAACTACTGGCTCAGAAGACGTTTTATGTTGTACTCCTAAAAATTTATAGTGGGCCACTCTTGTCCTAGTTTGAAATCACTAGAAGGAAAAAAAATATATTTTCATTAAAAGCAAGCTCCTAACTTTAAAAAAAGTTAGACCTCTATTGTGTTTGCACATGTGTATAGGTATAAATATGTGTGTATGTAGATTAAAGAGACATCAAGGCACGGCAGAAAGACCATTAGCTTTGGAGGGAAAATTACAACTATGTTTGAGTCCTAGACCCGCCATATACAGTTTTCTATAATCTGCTTAACAACCCACATCCCCTCTCTATATAGTGGAGGAAAATACCTGTCCTTCCTCATAGGAAGAATCAAATGAAATAAGGTACATGAAAGCACAAAATAAACATTAAAGCCCTACCCATACGCTGCATTTTATCAAATCTAAGAAACCATCCATTGTAAGTCACAACATTAAGAAAGAAAATTATGCTGATAAAATTATGACATACTATCAATTTTAAGATGCCTCAAGATTTCATAAATGCTAACATGTTGAAAAAAAAACTGTTTTAGAATTGATATAACAAATGTTCTTATTGGACTGTACATTAGCCTGAAAATATATTTGTCAATTTATAATTCAGGTATCTTGAGCAAATCTGGTAGATAAAGACGATACTCACCATGTTTTGCCAGGCCTACCACAGTGCCTGCCAAGTAACAGGTGCTCAGTAAATATCTACTAATTGAATGAAAATGCAAAAAATTAATCGGGAGGCCATTTTTCGCTTACAGAAAAATTCACCCTGGGTTTCCTTCATGAGCTCACTTAAAACACAGTTTTATTTGCTCACATTTGACTTATCCTTGACTTTTGAAGGGTGTGCTCATGGTATAACAATGTTTGCCTTAGTGTGTTTTGTGCTGCTATAACAGAAAACCTGAGACTAGGTAATCTACAAAGAACAGAGATTCATTTCTTACACTTCTGGGAGCCAGGAAGTACAAGATTGAGAGGCCCACATATGGTGAGGAATTTCACGCTGTGTCATCCCACGGCAGAAGGCAGGGGCAAGACAAGGGCAAGAGAGAGTGAGAGTCAGAGAGCAAGGGGGGCCCGACTTGCTGTTATTGGGAACCCACTCCCTCGATAACAGCCCTAATCTACTCGTAAGGGCAGAGCCCTTGTGGCCTAACCACCTTTTAATGGTACTATTTCTTAATACTGTCACAATAGTAATTAAATTTCACCATAAAGGAGACATTCAAACTATAGCAAGGTTACACCTACGTTACCATTTCAAGAGTGACTCGTGGAAGTGTCTGTCCTTTTCATCCGTCATTTTGCAAGCAAAAAAACTTCAACTTTTCAAATGAACAGAGACTGATAGACTATCATGGGCTGGCCCTGTGCTCGATTGTTCTCAGTCTTAGAGAAAACGGACCAAAAATCTGGGGGTGGTAAACAGTTCCCCAAGGTCAGGTACAAACCAACACTAAAGTGAAAGTCTCCCTAAATCGTGGATATTCCCATGTTTGGCTTTGAGCTCATTATACACAATTTTATATTCAAGATCCTGAAAATTTGGATGGTTACTCTTCATAACTCCATCATGCCTAACAAGGTATTGGGACCTAGAGCATGTGGAACATGTGGCAAATCCTCTATGATGGTGATGCAGAAGGCAGAGACCAGCTCAGACACAAGCAGAGCCAATTCTTGGGGTGCTGGGTCTCTAGGCAGAGTCTCCAGAGCACCAATCCATCGCTGCCCACTTAACCATACCTAACTGGAGAGAAGGAACCAGCATTTCCTGAACACTAAACTAAGTGCCTATATTTACCCATTCGAATGTGACAGGTCTTTTGAGAAGGATTACCATGCCCATTTCATACTCAAGGAGACAAAAGCTCTGGAATGCAGCTGAATGTGGGCTAAGCTGTGATTGGTAGTGACCCCCAACATTCCTCTCCATCTTCTATGTTTATATGCCCTTTAGTTGGGCACATGGCCACATAGTGTAAAGAATATATTTTTCAGTCTCCTTTTGTGTCTTGGACCGGCCACACACGAGTTTTCTAAAATCTTCTAGGTATGCACATAGGACTAAGTTTTAGCCATTGTAATATAAGCAGAAATTATATGTGCAATTACCGGCATGCATCGTTAAAATGGAAGGTGGTTGGTATGCCCTTCTGGCAATCCTTTTCCCTTTCCTCTGGTTGGAATATGGAGCTCTAGCAGGTATCTTGGACCATGAGGTGACCTTGAGGATGGAAGACCTTCACAATGAAGCAATAAGATGGGAGAATCCTGAGCCACAGAGTGTCACAGCAGCCATGGACCTATTATCCCTGGATTACTTAAAGGTGAGAGAGAAACAAACTACTTTGTTTTAAATTATTATGTTGCCATTGTTATTTGCTTTTTTCTGTTATGCGCATCCAAACTAATCCTGAGACACAACTTGCAACCTAACCACTGGATTTCAGATATTTATTTACCACAACATTTACCAAGAATAACATATCCATGTGGTCATAGACAAATTATACAACTTCTCTAAGCTTCCATTTCCTCATCCATAAAATAGTTATATCTAACTAATAGGGCAGCTATTAAAACTGCATGACATAAAGAACATAAAGAGCTTAACATAGTGCCTGGCATATAGTGACGGTTCAATGAATTCTATCTATTGTGTTTTTTCTTGTCAGTGTCCTTCAACATAGCTGAGTCTATTGTGTCTGATTCCAAAGCCAGCGATCTCTCCATCTCGCCCTGCTATCCACAGACTGTCTCTCAGGCCCCAGCCCAGAGCTGCGGAGCCCTGCCTGTGTCAGTGAACTCCCTAGTAGAGTTGTCCCTTCCTTTGGGTGTAATTCTTTCTCTTTGATTCACCTACATAATCTCAGTGCAGTCTGGAATATTTTAAGCCACCATAGTTGTTACAGAACTTACAGTAAAGTGTTAGTGTTTATGACACAGTGGTTCTGAGACTATTTGCTTCAATATAGCAGAATCTGACTCATTCTCCATTTGTGCAGAATTTAGGTAATTAGTGGGGGCATTTTTCTTTAATTATTTTATCTTTTTACTTTCTGTTATGAAAACTTGCAAAAATATACAAAAGTAGAGAAAATCAGATAATAGACCCCTTTGTATCCATCACTCAGCATTAACAATTACCAAGACATGGCCAATCCTGTTTCATATGTGTAGACCCATACCTACTGTTAAGCAATGCCCAGGATCATTTCATCTCTAAATATCTCAGTACATGTCACTTTAATTTGGGGGGAATAACTATCAGAACTAGAAGCAGGGCAAGGTGACATTCCACCTGCTCACTGAGAAGCTAAAGGCTATCCACTAGTTCCTTTTCAGTAGACTGTCAGAGGAACCTACGTACCTTCCCATTTCCTTAATTTCCAGTGGAAATGACACATCATCTACCTGTCCCACCACTCCCAGCCCCAACCACTTCATTCACAAAACTCATTTCTTCAAGCACTAGTTGTACTCTCAGGCCTTACTGCCCAAGAGATCTGGAAATTAGAATGGAGTTAAGCTTTGCTGGAATAGGAGAAATTTATGGAATGATAAAGTTGGAAGGAGCTATAAAGGGTAGATTATACTTTTCAATTTACAGATAAGAAAATCGAGACAGAGAAGTGAGGAAATTGATTCATATTTGAGCTTTCTAAAATGCAAACCCAATTATGTGACTTAGTTGTTTAAAACTATTCAAGTGTTTCCTATCACCCTCAGTCTAAAGTATTTAATATAATGGACCCTTCACATTCTAGGTCCAGCTTCTTCCCCATCAACACTGAGCCCTCAGCCCTCACCATTTCTTCTTTCCCCAGCAATCTCTCTAAGTCCATACATAGAGCTTCTTTGTGATCCCCCACCTGGCCAATTCCAATCTGCCCTTCAGATCACTGCACAGATAGCACTTTTTCCAGGACACCATCAAGTTTCTCAAAATCAGGTTTGATACAATTCCATAAGGTCTCATAGAACACTGTATATCTTCTAACACAGCACTTACAACACTGAATTACCTGTTCACATGCATGACTTTCCACACCTGACTGTATGCTCCATGGTAGCAGGGCCATGTTTGGTACCTAACTCCATGCCTGATAGTGCAGACACCTGACAAAGATGTGTTAAATGAATGAATGACTCCTGCCACTGGGAAGAGTCAGTGCATGACCTATGGCAAGGTGATCTGTATGCTGTTTAGCACCCAATGGAGGTTAGCCTTTGCATTTGTTACTGATTAAGGTCACAGAGCTACTATCTGTATATACAGGACAGTCAGAGCTGTCAGCATTCCATCACATTGCCTAACATGAATTCAGCCAATAAAGTTGTCACTTACTGCTATCTTCAATTTATATTAAATCAAAGTAGACAAATGTAGATTTATAGCCATTTGAAATTATTTTAGTTTAAAATTCTGATTTTATTTTTGACCTGAGTAGGAGATTTACACACTCCAGACCATTTTTCTGAGAGATTTATGGATCATCATTTTTTTAAAGAAGATTTCCTTTTGGCCCTAGGTTATTTATGAAGAACAGAAGATGACTCTTTCATCTTTGCCTCTGAAATCACTATGCCCATGTGGTATAGAGCTTCAGTCCCCAATCCCCCAGCCTCAGACCAGTACTGGTCGGTGACTGTTAGGAACCCGGCCACACAGCAGGAGGTGAGCAGCAGGCGGAGCGAAGCTTACTCTGTATTTATAGCCACTCCCCATCACTTGCATCAGGGCTTGAGCTCGGCTTCTATCTGAACAGCAGCAGCATTAGATTCTCATAGGAGCTCGAACCCTACTGTAAACTGCACATGCAAGGGACCTAGGTTGGAGGCTCCTTAGGAGAATTTGTCTGAAACCATCCACCCCACCGCATCCCGGTCCGTGGAAAAATTGTCTTCCATGAAACCAGTCCCTGGTGCCAAAAGGTTGGGGACCACTGGACTATAGGGACCCATGTGTCAGTGAAAAATAAGAAGTTTTCAAAAGAAGGCCGAAGATTGCAAATTACAAAAACGAAATGCTCAAGTGATGGCAAGTATGCTTTAAGCTGATTAGTACAAAGATAACAATGGCAGAGCTTTTCCATCACCTTTAAAAATTTGGCTACAAGGTTAGAGAGCACAGTGGTGTTGGTTTTCAATTCCAAAAGGATTTACTGAGTGTTACCACGGGGCCAGTTCCCTTATCTTCAATCCCATCATAAATTTCAAAGCTATCAGGTAGGATGAAAAAAATAGCAAGGAGCTAATTCAGTAAAACATAAGTCAACACAAACCCAATTTACTAGAACTCTCTCAGTGTGGCGGCTAAGAACATGGGCTTTGGACAGACAGACGGGATTCCAGCCTGGATGTCTGAACTTGGGCAAAATATATAACTTCTTTGAGCCTTAGTTTCCTCATTTCTCGAGATATTACCCTGCTGATTGGCTGTACAAATTAAGTTAGCTAGAGTAGGTGTAGTATATATTTATTCTTTTATCAGCCAAGAGCAGCGCTCTTTTTTTCTGGGAAATTCTTCTCTATGGCTGGAGTTAGTGCTTCCACAGCCCAGGTGTGGGTACCTGAAACCAAGCTAGGTCAACCACGGCCTTTTCATGTGACTTTTCAACTTAAAACCAAAAAGAGTAAGTCTGAATCCTTCCCTATCGCAAGGATGACACATAGGGGTGGTAGGTGTAGCACGCTTTCTGACACATAGAGATAAGTGCTTTGAGAGAACAGTGTTGCCAGCGAGGGAGAAGTAAATTTAAGAGAGGAAAAAAGGGAGAAAAGAAAGACAATGTTAACATTCTAGGAATTCAGGAGGCCCAGATGTATCCCTACACTTTCCACAGTTATAAAATCTCCCTTTTTCAATTCACTTAATTCACACTGCATCGCTTCACTTATAATCAAAGGAATCCTACCTAAGACAGTACTTAGCCCAATGCCTGCATCATTGTAGCTCAGTACACTGAAGTTGTTATTATTTGCTCACATAATTGGTTTATCATTCCCACCCTATTTCCCTATTACACATAAAAATTAAGATGCCTAAATAAAAGCCTACATTAGAAATTTAGTAAAAATAATCAGCTTTGTGCTATCACTTAGAATCTCTATATAGTCAATTAAACCTTCTACATTTCTTCCGGCTATAACTAACATTTATGCTGTACTCTATGGTTTACATAGAGCTTCTATGAAGCATAACATTGTCCAGCAGCAATATAATACAAGCCACAAATATGAGCCATATATGTCATTTTTAAATTTCTAGTAGCCAAAATAAATAAAAAGAAATAAGTATGTTAAAAGAAATAGGTGAATTAGTTTAAATAATATATTTTCTTTAACTCAATGGGTATAATACATTGCCATTTCAACACCTAATCAATCAATAGGGTATTTTATATTTTTTTCATACTGTTAGAAATCTATTGTATATTTTACACTTACAGCACATCTCAATTTGGACTAGTCACATTTCAAATGTTCAGTAGCCACTTATAGCTATTGGCTGCTATATAAGACAAAATGTTTTTGTCAGTCTTCACAACAATTCTAAGAAGAATGAAGCTTTTGTGATTATAGGGGAGAAAATTGAAACTCAAAAAAATTAAGTAATTTTTTTCACAGTCAACAGCTAACCAGTACAAAGCCCGAGCTCAAACCTCGGCCTCTGGCCTCCACATTTTATGCTCCTTATCTCACTATGTTATCTGCACAAGAAGAACTGCTGTTCAACACAATCCTGAAATGCAGCCGAACCAATCAAATAAATAAATAATGACACAGCTTCACCTATAAAATGAGAAGCTTGGACAGGTGGGCGATAGGTACCAGGATTGTATTTTCTGTATTTTCTATTATAGTTTGCAGGTGAGGCTTCAAGATACAAATGGGCATTGCTGGTATGTCATAGCCATTATCATTTTCTCTAGACTTTTTCACAAAATCCATTCATTGAATTTTCCTTGTAGCAACAAATGAATTCCTTGTTTTGGTACAAATTAACCCCGCAAATTAACAAGAAATTTTCTTGTTAGTCAAGGTAACTGTGTGAAAGTGCTTAGCATAGTGCTTGGTACGTAGAAATCTTTGTTTCCTTTGCATTACAGGGTAAACATATTTTCAAGGAAAATTTAATGCCTGGGAATATACCTACAAGATAGTATTAAGCAATACTAATAGAACATAAATTTGATTCTAAAATGTAAATTGTATTCTTTAAAAAAAAAAATAGAAAATGTCTGCCTCTATAAGTGCATAGACAAAACAATAGAAGGAAATACACCAACGTATTAAACAAAGATTATCTCTTGATAGTGGTATTAGTAATGACTTAAAGGATGTTTACTTTTGTATGTTCTGAAAAACTGTTTGCAAAAATGGCTGCAGTCAGTCACCCCCAGCCCACCCCACCCCCACTTGCTACCATTCATACCACCTTGCAATATTAACTTTACATTTCTTCTCACCAAGAGGTATAGTACACTTCTTCCCTCCTTAAATAAGGCTGGCCTTGTGGCTTGCTTTGAACAACAGAAAGCACTATGGATTCAATGTGTCCCCCACAAATTCCTATGCTGAAGTCCTAAACCCCCAATGTGATAGTATTTGGAGATGGGGCATTTGGGAGGTAATTAGGTTTAGCTGAGGTCGAAAAGGTGGGGTCCCCATGATGGGAGTAGTGTCTTTATAAGAAGAGAGAGAGAGACCAGAGCTCTCTCTCCCTCTCTCCACCAAATGAGGACACAGTGAGAAGGCAGCTTTCTGTAAGCCAGGAAGAAGGAAGGCCCTCACCAGAAACTGAATCTGCCAGCATCTTGATCTTGACTTTCCCAGCAGCCAGAACTGTGAGAAATAAATGTGTCTGTGTAAGCCATACGGTCTACGATATTTTGTCACAGCAGCTCGGGCTAAGACAGAGGGACAGTGCTGTTGTACCAGTTCCAAGCCCAGGCCCAAGAGCATTGGAGAATTCCTGCTTGCTCTTTTGGCTTCTCTTCTCCTTCTCTGGGAGAACGAGCCCACACTAGTCTGCTATGGGATGGGAGCCTACACGGGGGAGCTGTCCCTGACATCCCAGCTGATGCCCCAGATGAGTGTAAGCCCCTCTGACAACAGACGAGCTTGGCTCAGATAGAAAAACTGCCCAGCTGAGCCCACCTACATTACCACTAGCAGAACTGTGAGCTGAATAAATGCGTGTTGTCTTAAGCCACCAGGTTTTGGGCTGGCTTATTATACAGCAAAACCTAATCGATACATATGTGTTTTCCAGAGTTTATACAATGAAAAGCATAACATTCATTTAAAAAACAAACACAACAACCTTCTTTGTAAAGAAGGAAGGAAGGAAGAAGGGAGGGGAGAGTGGAAAGTAGGAAGGAAAGAAGAAAAACATAAACACAGATCTGAGCTCAAATCCTGGCTCCGCCACCCAGTAGCCGTATTAGTTTAGTTGTCCAGAACTTACCAAACTTTTCTGATATTACCTACCTCACTGAATTGCTCTTTAAATTAAGAGGGATAATATTTACAGCTCCCAGCAGAGTATCTGACACTTACTGGCCACTCACTACATCTCATGTCCCTTCCTCACCTTCCCGGTCCTTATATTCCCAGCAACGCCTACATTCTTATGGCTCAGCTTGCTCCCGCTCAAGCATATGCAATGCTGCAGCTCACATTTTATTCTTAATTCATTTTCATCTCCTTTCCCAGGGAGAACAAGCAGAGTGACTCGAAATCCATTTAATTAGGTCCTTATGTACCTTTCGCTTTGGAGAAAATGTTAAATAACAGGACTGCTGTAACTTTGTTATTAACTTTTCCTTGAATATTTTACTATGAAAATTTCAAATGTACAAAAAAGTTGAAAGAATTTCACACAATACCTACATACCTAACCTAGATTTAAAATTAAAAACATTTTTCAAGTTTGCTTTATCTAGATATTTGGGGGGTTTTTGTTGATGAACTTCCTAGGTCAGGCGGGGTCGGGCGCGCTCAGGGCGGAGCGGCCGCAGACGGTGATGAACTTCCTAAAAATGAATTGAGGCATCATGTTACTTCACCTCTCAATTTCTCATGATGCATTTCCTAATAATATTTTCCTGCACAACCACAAATTTAATAATTCCCTAATGTCATTTAATATCTATTCTAGGCCTGGCATGGTCACAAACACCTGTAGTCTCGGCTACACAGGAGGCTGAGGCAGGAGGACTACATGAGCCCAGGAGTTTGAGGTTGCATGAGCTATGATGATGCCACTGTACTCTAGCTCAGGTGATAGAGAGATCCTGTCTCCAAAAAAAAACTTTTCTAATAAAAAAAAAAAAAATCCAGTCTATATTCAAATATACCCAGCTGTCCCCAAAATATCTTTTATAATAGCTGACTTTTTAATAATAGCTTACATTTACATAGACATGATGCTACAACAATACTTTGAGGTAAATATTACTATTCTTCCCATTTTATAGTTGAAGAAATTAATTTCAAAAGCTAACTGCCTTGCCAAAGATCACAGAGTTAGGAAGTTTGTGGTACAGTCATTATTTAAGCTTATTTAAGTGTTTAATTATTTTCAATAGATGAGGCTGATATGTGAACACATTTAATTTTTTTAAATCAATACACTCGAAAACAATAAAGCTTTTAGAAGAAAGCATAAAATATCTTCATGACATTGAGGCAAATGGAGATTTCTTAAATAGTACCCAAAAAGTAGTAACCATGAAGCAAAAAATTAATAAAGAGGACTGTATTAAAGAATTTCTGTTCACCGAAAGACATCATTAAGAGAGTGAAAAGAAACCACAATATGAGAGAAGACTTACAATACACATATCCAAAGAATTCATAATATAAATCACTAAGAAAATCTACAAATCGATAAGAAAAAAGCAGACAATCCACTAGCAAATCTGGCAAAAGTCATAATTAGGCTTTTCACAAGATTATATACAAATAGCCAACAAATTTATGACAAGGTAGTTAACCTCATAGTCATCATGGAAATTCAAATTAAAACTACAGTGATAGGCCGGACGCGGTGGCTCACGCCTGTAATCCTAGCACTCTGGGAGGCCGAGGCGGGCGGATTGTTTGAGCTCAGGAGTTCGAAACCAGCCTGAGCAAGAGCGAGACCCATCTCTACTAAAAATAGAAAGAAATTAATCGGACAACTAAAAAGATATAGAAAAAATTAGCTGGGCATGGTGGCACATGCCTGTAGTCCCAGCTACTCGGGAGGCTGAGGCAGAAGGATCCCTTGAGCCCAGAAGTTGGAGGTTGCTGTGAGCTAGGCTGACGCCACGGCACTCTAGCCCAGGCGAAAGAGGGAGACTCTGTCTCAAAAAAAAATAAAAATAAAAATAAAAAAATAAAACTACAGTGATAGACATACCAACCAGAATGGCTAAACTTTAAATGACTGACAGTGTCAAATGTTGATAAAGATGTAGAGCAACTAGAAATCTCATACACTGTTGATAGGAGTAAAACTTGGTATGACCACTTGGTAAAACTGATAAGCACTATCTACTAAAGCTTAATATACACGAACCCTATGACCTAGCTATTTCACGCTGAGGTATATAACCAACAGAAACATGTTCACATATG
Source organism: Indri indri (assembly GCA_004363605.1). NCBI lineage: Eukaryota > Metazoa > Chordata > Mammalia > Primates > Indriidae > Indri > Indri indri. The sequence continues at coordinate 35,657 of RJWJ010005207.1, read as the reverse complement.
TACCAAAAAACACACATGAGAATGTTCATAGCAGTACTTTTCATAATAGACCAAAATTGGAAATTACCCAAATGTCTGTCAAAATTTAAAAAAACTAAAGTACCGTATTTACTCAATGGAATACTATATAGGAATAAGAATGAATGAATCACAACTACCACATAATGTAGATGGATCTCACAAACATAAAGTTGGGCAAAAGAAACTAGAGCAAAAGATCATACACTGAATGATTCCATTTATATAAAATTCAAAAACAAGCAAAACTAATCTATGATATAAGACCTCAAATTAGCAGTGACTTCCAGTAGAAGTGGCAGGGTAGGTACAGACTAGAAGGGGGCTTTGGGTTACTTACGTCTTTTTACTTGATTTGGATTCTAGTTACACAGTGTATTCACTTTACAAAGATTCATCAACTTGTGCATTTAGAAGTTGTATATACTTTGCTTTAAAATTCAGTGTTCTTTGGGCATAAACATATTCATAAATCATTAGGAAGAATTCTAGCAGTTCATCTCCTGAGAAGATTAAATATGCCCATTTGTGCAATGTTCTTACTTTTCTATGTTGCCAATTTTGCTTTTCCTAAATTCTGTCATTAGTTATAAATTTCTCATGTTAGAGTTAAGCTTCTTGATTTTGCTTTTCCTTCAAACTTTTTAACCCTTTCTTATGAATGCAGAGAAAACCAGCAACAAATTACAGGTGATAAAAACAGAGTCAAGAAAGCTAAACCTTTACCTGGCAAGTTAAGTTACAACATAGACTCCCCTAAGAACTGAGGATTCGAGAGCACATTCCCCTTGGAGTAATGCAGTGAGGGGTGAAGGTAAGACTGAAACGGTGGGGAGGATTGGCTACTTAATCCAATAATAATTAGACGCCCCAGAGCCCTGTACTCAGCCCATGCAGCTGAGCAGCTGCCATTCCTCAATCACACAAGGCTAGAGGTTTACTCTCCGGACAGTGCATCAAGAGGCTCACCAGACAAAGCAACACCAGGATATTGCTGTGAAAACAGAGAGCTAAATAAGTGTTTACATTCCGAATGCTAAGACTCACAGTGTTCTTCCCAGCCCTTCATGCGATATATTGGCATTCTCTTCAAAGAAATTAAACAACAAAGCAAATAAAGGTAGGCAAACGGAGAAGTGAGTATTCTTCATTCAATCTCTTGATGCTTAATAAAAACCTATTTCCCCCAAAAGATAAAATGAATAAAAAGAAATGAAAATAAAAATGAATAAAAGGAAATACATGGTAATATTAATAAATTAGCACTACTCAAGAGCCACTGAGGAAGGACCTTTAAAGAAAAAGATAGGGAAGTGAGGCCAAAAGGAACTACCTCTTGCTATCCCACTGATTCATGGACTTATAAATATCCATTTTAAAAGTTCTTATATATAAGCTCATCATCTTCTCTACGTTTTACGTTGCACTACTTCAGTTGTCTGCATTTTCTGAATGGGCTTTTAATTTCTTTTACGATGATTTCCAGCAATTCCACCACCATAAGTATCTGATTTTAAGTGCCTTAGTATATCTAGCAGAGTAATACATATGGTACTTCCAATCTACCCCATTCTCTCATTCACTCTTTCTTTCACTCATTCATTCATCCATTCAGTCACTCATTGACTCAGGCATTTCCATATGTTTCAGTAATAATTTAAAAATAACAACTTTCAAAATGTAATTTTCAGGTGGGCATTAACTCCTACAATGTGACAATTTCTGTGTTTATCTAAAGAGGCAAAACAACACAGAAAACACGGATTGTGGGAGCAAAGAAATCTATTTTGGAATACTGGAAACACCACCTACTAGCTGTCTGACTTTGAGCAGGTTATTTCACAATTCTAATCTTCAATGCCTTCATCAATAAAAATTGACATATCAATGCCTACCTCTCAGGATTAGTGCTAGGTTAAAGGAGATAACATATGCTGAACACTTAACATAATGTTAACACATAGTAAAAAGGTAAGTAACCAGCAACTTTATTATTTCTTAAATGTATTAATAACCTACTTTGTATATCTAAGATTTTAAATTATATGCATCTCACTAGAGTTACCTCAAAATCAACACATTCCTCCCATCATTTCTGTTGTGGTTTTCTGCATTTATCAAACAAGCGGAGAGAGACAACCCAGGGGCTTTTCAACCCTAAGAAGTGATCTGTAGGTGATCGGAACAAAAATGAAAAAAGATGACCACTGTTCTACCTACAAAACTTGGAATTTTGCTACTCAAATGGCTAATGCTGAGTACTAATTAATCAAACAAAACTTAGATTTTGGTTGTATAAGAGAAAAACACTAACATAGTAAGTCAGGTTTATTGAGCACATGTTCATTTGATCTTGCAAGTTGCTGGGGGAGGGGGTGACAGATATATTAAATTATTCTATAAAAGTATCCTTGCATCTACTTCATTCTAGGCATAGTGCAGGGCCCTGGATTAGACAAAAATCTGCCCCCCTTCAAAAAAACCCACCTTAAACACAGCACAAAATGAGGAAAACACCATAAGAGAGAGGCGAAAAGCTGTGGGTGGGTAGAGAAGGGCAAAATGGCTGGGAACACCATGGGGAGGCAAGGATCATTTCACATCACCGAGACTCAGAACAGTGCTTGGCATCTGGTACAATACATATTATTGTTAGGGCTGAACATCCAGTTCAGACAACAATTCAGAAAAAGCTCCAGGGAATATGCTTTTTGAAAAGGATCTTCAACAAAGAGTAAATTTCAGCTGACCAAACATTGATTTGTGGAGGTGTACTTCTAAGGCAGGGGCAATAACATAAGGCCAAATAACTAAATCCAAAAAGAACATGGTGGGTCTAGGCAATTGTACACCACGTATTTCGGTGGCCCCGTAAATCAGGTATAGGAGATTAGTGGAAGCCTAGGCTGGGAAAGCAGATGGCAATCATATTGAGAATACCCCGCCTCCAGGGAAAGGAGAGCAATTGATGCTGTAATGCAGGGAAGTTAGAGAATCAGGGATTGTAAAAGATGAAACTGATGAGACTGAAAAGCAGGAACCAATCAGACTACATAACCAAAGCAATCGGATAGTTACAATTATTATTACCAATTTAAAGGAGCTGAGCAGAAAGGTAGGAACCAGGTGGAAAGCAAGAGAATAAAATCAGTGATTCCAGAACAAAATAATTTCGTTCCCCAAGGTTAGGGGAAGATACTGTTGATGGGAAAGTGAAAAGAAGAGGAGCCCCAAGATTTCCAGAGGCACCAGTCTCTGAATCTGACTATCCACTGGAGGCCTTGAGGAAATTGCTAAAAATGGAGATTGTCAGGCCCTGCAAACCTCCCATCATAATGGCTAAAATGAAAAATAGTGATTATACCAAACACTGGCAAGGATATTGAGAAACTGGATCACTCATACAATACTTGTAGGAACGTAAAATAGTACAGCCGTGCTGGGAAATAGTTTGGCAGTTCCTTTCAAAATTAAAATGGAAATACAATCCAGCAATTGCACTCTTGGGCATTTATCCCAAAGAAATAAATCTTGACTTTCACACATGAACTTATACACAGATGTTCACAGCACCTCTATTCCTGACAGCAATAACTGGAAACCACCCAAATGTCTTTTGATTGATGAATAGTTTTAAAAAAAACTATGGTATACCCACACCAGGGAATGCTACTCGGCAATAAAAAGGAATGAACTGTTGGCACATACAAATTGGATGAACCTCAAGGAAATTATGCTGAGAGAGAAAAGCCAATCTCAAGGATGCATACTTCATGGTTTCATTTATGGAACAGTCATGGAATGACATAATAGCAGAGATGTATAACAGATTAAATTGCCAGGGGTTAGGGACTAGGGGGAAGGAATGGCCATAAAGGGGTAACACAGGGAGTCTGTGGTCATGGTTCAGTTGAGTTTCTTGATTACGGTGGTGGTTATTCAAGATTACACATGGGGCACAGAATAGAGCTCTATACATACACACACACACACACACACATGAATGCATATATAACTGGTAAAAGCTTAATAAGCTCTACGGATTGTGCAAATGTAAATTTCTTGGCTTTAATATTGTACTATAGTGGTATAAGATGTTACATGCAGGGAGGCTAGAGGGAGGATGCATAGGACTTTATTGTATATTTCTTTGTAATCTCTGACAGATCTATAATTATTTCAAAATAAAATGGTTTTTTTAAGTCAACAATGCAACAAACTGAATATTGAATAACAGACATTTAACAAATATTCATTGACTCACATATGCTAGTTTCCATACAAAACACTGGAGGTATAATTGTGACAAGACACGGTCTCTGACTTCAAGGAGTTCATAATTTAGATAGGGACTCTGACATTGTTCTTCCAATCTCTTAAGAACTAGAGAACACAATTCACATGAGCAAATAGCTCATTCCCTACAAACTACAGCTGACTACCTTACACTCCCTTGGGAATACCAGGAGACACAGAGGAGGAAAGAATGATGCCACCACAGCCCAGCAGATAAAGCCCACCCGCATTCTGTGCACCTGACATCTGTTGTTTGTACCCACCCACCATCCACCCCTCCTTCTGGTGACATATTAATACTTTGATTATTCCACTGAGGGCCTAAACTAATTCCTACACCTCCCGCTACCCTCATCCAGCAAAAGTCTGGCCCCAATCCTCTCCCCCAAATTCCAGAGAAGGAAAACAAGACTGGCCAAAATCAGAACATTAGCCTCTTGGCTTTAGGGGGAGGAGAGGAACTTACAAAGTTTTCATATGTGTTAAATAGAGCCTTTTATTTAAAAGGCTGAAATAGAGAGGGGGGAGGAAGGGATGGTAAATCCACACCTAAGGGATGCGGTGCGTGCTGTCTGGGGGATGGGCGCACTTGTCGGGTGGTGCAAAGGCAATTTATGTAACCAAAGCGTTTGTACCCCTGTAATACCCTGAAATAGAAAAAAAAGACATAACCAAAAAGCATAGGGAAAAAATTTTTTTAAAATAATAAAAGCCTGAAATACTGAAATTGTTTTTGCATCTCAATGAACACTGCAGATAAAGCATTTTACTGCTATGGGACTTCCTCTAACAGTCAGACCAACTTTTCTTCCAACTTGGAAAAGAACATTTTCTAAAGTGCCTAAATAAAAAGGAATGAAAAAAAAAAAGGAATGAAGTAGTTATATTAATACATGCTACAACATGGATAAACCTTGGAAACATTACGCTAAGTGAACGCAGCCAGACGCAAAAGACCACAAACCATGATTCCATGCATACGAAACATCCAGAATAGGCAAATCCACACAGACAGAAAGTAAATTTGTGGTAGCCAGGGGCTGGGAGGAGGAGGAAAAGGGAAATGACTATTAATGGGTTCCATGAAAATGTTATGGAATTAGATAGTAGTGACGATTACTATCATCACAACCTTAGAAATATACTAAAAACTACTGAATTGTACACTTAAGGGAGAATTTAATGGTATGTGAATTATATATCAATTAACAAAAGAAAAAAGTACACTGGAATTTCAATGAAATTTTAAACTTAATTTTTTTAGCCATATAATGGAGAGGAAATCTACCCAATATGAAAACATCTCCACAAAACTCTAATACTCAAAAAAATCCAGTTTGAAAATCTCCATAATAAAACCCACTTCTTTCATTTTCACAAATGGGAAAAATTAAACCAGAATGTGAAATGACTGGCTCAAGGTGAGTCCATGACTGGACTGTAAGTAGGAAAATTTTGAGCCTCCTAAGTTCCAGGCCAATAGATTTTTCATTACATCTAGCTGCCTCATTTCTTTTACAATCTAAAATAACCCTCCAATCCATGAAAATATATTTTAAAAAAAGGAAAGAAGGCAGAAAGGAAGGAAAAATCAATTTATACCTTATCCACTATATTATTTATTTACCCAGGAATATGAATTATTCTCCTAACTCATAAACATATTGTACGGTTCAAAGTAGAGTTTGCGGGCCAGGCATGGTGGCTCACACCTGTAATCCCAGCACTTTGGGAGGTCAGGGTGGGACGACTGCTTGAGGCTCAAAGTTTGAGACCAGCCTGGGCAACACAGTGAGACCACCAACTCCACAAAAAATTTTTTAAATTAGCTAGGTGTGATGGCATACATCTATAGTCCCAGCAACTCAGGAGGCTGAGGCAGGAGGATGGCTTGAGTCCAGAAGTTTGAGGCTGCAGTGAGCTAGAACTGCACCACTGCACTGCAGCTTGGCCAACAGAGTGAGACCCTATCTCTGAAATAAACGAACAAACGAACAAATGAATAAAAGTAGAGTCTGAATGGATAAAGTGTCAGTTTCTAAATCTTCTTTTAATAACTGAAGACCTGGTTATTATTATGAAATACTATAAATATAGCAGTATTTTATAGATACCAAAAATGTGGAAAGTGGGCAGTCACGTTAAGTGAAAAAAAATACATGATCTCAACTAAGTAAAGTACATATGTAGACATATAAAGATATGCACAGAAAGATATGCACTCAAACTTTAACAGCAATTATCTCTAAGCGTTGGGATCATGGATATTTTTACAGGCTTTCTCTGTGCTTTTCTGAATTTTCATAATTTATTTTTGGGAGCATATGTACATTTTTAATTATGTTACACTGAGTACCTACTATGTCAGACACTATGCTAGGTGCTTTTTATGTATTATTTCTAATCTCACATCAACCCTATGAGTTAGGTATTACTGTTTCCATTTTGAAAATGAGGAAACTGAGACTCAGAGAAGTTGAGGAACTTGTCTACCTTGCTAAGTTTAAGAGGAGAGGTCCAAACATAGCTCTTTTTTATTTTCCCTGTCTCCCTACCTTCTTCTCTTCTTTCATTTTTTTTCCTTTCCTCTCTCCATCTGACAGTATATATTGAGGGCCTATGATGTACCCAAATTTCACTGAACGATTAAAAGTATGGGAAGTGACACAAAAGGAAAAAGACAGATGCTCTGGAAGGATGCTATGAGGCAGGGCGTGGGGAGGGGACCTGGAGTCAGAGGAAGCCACTACTGGAAAGAGGAGTAGAACTGAGCCAGGCAACTAGGAGGGTCAATGTATTCCAGGCAGGAGGGACAGCATGTTGGAAACTCAAAATCTAGCCTTGGAGGATATAAAATGAATCCAGGAAGACTTACTATTCATTCCAAGCTATATGTGCATGTGTCTCTTTGTGGCATGTGCATGTATGTGTGTGGATGTGTGTGTGTATATATATTTAGATGCATATTTTAATACCCTGGTCTTAACATTAAATATTAATGTCATGTTAATATTTATTATCAACATATTAATATGTACTTATTAAACTATATAATAGGTATGTTTTGATATTTAAATTCCGGATTCCCAAACCAAATCAGAAATACTCTTCACTCTATCCTCTGTAGCCAAATCCTGCAAGGGCAGGAGGGGTTAGGAGAGAGAGTTCCCAGTGTTTCTTGTTCCTTACCCCCAGCCCCATCCAAATTAAGGCAAGTCCCTTTCCCTGCGGCTGCCTCTCTTCAGAGCCTTCTCCATTGAACACTGGTTCCCAGATTTTCCCACTTAACTCGCAGCAGCAGGAGTCACAGCTGGGTTCAACCTCTGCCCATCCCCCACACCCCCAGTTGTAAAAATATATTCTAAATTTAAACCACACAGCACCAAACTAAAAAATGGCTTAGAAAAAGGATCAAACGTACCTTGTGCTGGGCTCGTGTTAGATTTCACAGGCACAAATTTCCTTTTTTTTCTCAGCATACGTAGTCAAATGATTCTCAGGTGATAAAACCACCATCTCCAAGTTCACCTGAGCTGAAAGTGTCTGGTTTTAAACGGCCAGGGAAGAGGAGGGAGGAGGACAGAAAGGGTAGGGAGTGAAGTGCTGACTCGCGCAAGATGCATTTGGGGTTCTGCAAACGGCACCCAGCTCCAGCGTTGGTGCATGCTGGATTTCTCCTCACCCCCTTTCTGATCAACAAGTTAGTAAAGGAAGACAGAACTCGGAGTCAGAAGGCCTGAGTGCCAGTCGGTTATGAATCATTTCCCCAATCCCCAGGTAATTTCCCCTTTCCAAGCTTCAGGTTCCTCATTTATAAAATCAGGAGGCTGGACTTGACCAATGGTTCTCGAGCTTTTTTGTCCTTGGCACTTTTTTTGTATTTAACCGTAAAAAGGTAGTTCATTTTTTATTTGTACTGAAGTCTAGCAGACATACTGAAAAATGAACAAATCTTGTGTTCCGCTCAAGGAATTTTCATAAACTGAATGTACTTAAAAAACCCGCAGCCAGATCAAGTAACAGAACATTATCGGCCTCCAAAGACCCCTGGCTTAGCACATTTTTGACTACTAGATTTAGAGGGGGTGACACATCTGAAAAGCCCGGAAAATAAGTACCTGTTTGTTTGATTGGTTTTAATACAAAGTTGGGGGAAACATGAAAAACATTTCCACAATGTCCACAACTGCACCAATCACTTTGTCACCCCTCAGCTCTGTGTCATACATGAGTGGAGCCACCGACTGCCCTGACCAATTCCTAGAACTACCGTAATACGGATTTAAACAGGAAGGAGACCCGAATGCGTAAGTGCTCAAAAAAAATGAGATGACTGAGTAAACGAAGTGAACTTGAATCCGAGAGGCTGAGCACGCGGGCATGACGTGACATGCACGAACAGCAGGCTATACCAACCCTGCATCTTGGGAAGGATGTTGAAAACACTCCTGCTCAGCTATGGTAAAAAGGTTTGGACCACATTTTCTTTTCTTACTTTTTGTAACTTAATAATTCAACTATTTTGGAAATTTTAGAATCATGTTTAACTTGGGAGGTGAGAGGACAATTTCAAATCATAAAATCACAAATGTATTAAACATTTGGATGGAGGACCAGACTCAGGAAAATAAAAAAGTCTTGTAGCATACATATTATCTGCAACAAAACAACAAAAATCTGCAAGCATTTCAGAGCAAATATGGGGTAAGATACTGCAAAGCTTTTAATAAGCAAGAAAAAGTAACTGGAAATCAACTGCATATATCCTTTATTATTTATATAGGGTGTTTAAAATATCATTGATATCTTATGTTTTGGCCTACTGTTTTTATTTTTTTTGCATAGTCCAAGTCGAAAAAAAAAAACAGGTTCAACTTCCTGCTACAATGGAGTGAATTGTAGCAGACCAGTTCTGCTGAGGGCAGTTAGAAAAGCCATATAAAAATTTTAAAACATCTTTTTGAAGTAATAGGAACGCTACTAAAGAGACAATATAGGAGGTGGACTTTGGCTACCTGCCTGAGCCTTGAGCCAAAGCTTAAGTCTGCTTACAATACTAAACAAAAGCTTTGAAAATGATTAACAGCTTCAATAGAAGGTAGTCCTGCTTTCTTAAACAGGACTTGACAACCATTGGAGCAAGGGGTCCCCTGCCCCCAGTTAAAGCCAGCACAGACCAGTTACTGCCAAAATGAAGCCCAAAGTTGACTGCTCATAGATCTTTTGCCTCATTTTAATGCTAAAAATCACAACCAAGTGTGGAGACTTAACATGCTGGTGAGACACGCGATATATGAAGGAGCATGATCACTGGATGGGCAGCTGCCAACAAAACTCCACATCTACGTTCTATGATTTCAATGATACAGTCAAACTTTCTCTTTCTACCCTTTAATAGATCCACAGCTCTTTGTCCAAGAGCCAGTCTGGTTGCTCCTTTCCCAGCACTGTCTCCCCTTTGTTCAAGCAAAAGCCCCGCTACCATAAAGCCTTGCCCGTATAACTTCCTTTTTCAGTCTTGTGCCAATTTCTCTTGACTTGGGGACCAAGAATTGTGAAGTCGGTAACACTAATCTGCCAGGATTTGAGGAGCCAGATCTTGAAAAGAGGGGAGGCTCACTGACGTGAGCCCAAGTTTGTGCAAGCACATTTTCCCACTTACATAGTTGCTGAAAAGCCAGGCGGGGGATAGGTGTTAAGAGACAGAGAGGCCTACAGAACTTCTGACAGTCTAACGGGGCTGCAGAGACAAAACGTGGAGCTCAAGACTGAAAAGGAACATCCTAGAGTGGCTCAGAGAAGTGAGCCTGACTTAAGTTTTCTCCTTGAGATATTACTGGCTCAGCTGCACAGGGCAAGGGGCTAAGAAGCCAAGAAAAGGCCCAGTGCAGTGACTCACGACTGTAAACCTAGCACTTTGGGAGGCTGAGACCCGTCTCTACAAAAAATTTTAAAAATTTATCCAGGCCTGCTGGTGCTCCCCTTTAGTCCCTGCTACTTGAGAGGCTGAGGCAGGAAGATCGCTTGAGCCCAGGAATTGGAGGCTGCAGTGAGTGATGATGACGCCACTGCACTCTAGCCAGGGCAACAGAGCAAGACTCTGTCACAAAAAAAGCAGCCAAGGAGAAAGCAAATGAAAAGCATAATGACCACTTTGCAGAGTAAAGTTTTCAGCAGATTCAGAGTACAAAGGAGACAAAAATTGGAGTTTAGGACCTGTCAAGGGGAAAAGGTGATGAGAAACATCTCAGACTCTTAGTCAGTTCCCCTGGTGATCTGAAACTGGGAAAAACCAGAAGTAGACCAAACCTTAAAAGTCTGCAAAACAGCCTTAACTAGATTGAGTGCCTCATTGTACTGAAGTGATCTCCTTTCTACTGCTGGCAAAGAAAAGAACAAATACTATCAGCAGGTAGATGACACCATCCAGAACATCTTCATACATGTTGCTGTGCATTTAATAAAAAATATGACAAGCATATCAAGACCAAAAAGAAAAACAGAAAAGATAAAAAGACTCACAAGTGACCTGTACACTGAAGTTATCAAACATAGTTTTAAAAATGACTGTGATTTGTATATTCAAGAAAACAAATAACAAGATAAAGAATCTATTTTTTAAAAGAATCTAATAAAAATTCTAGAACTGAAAAATACAAAATGAAAGTAAGAAATTAATAGATATGTAACAACAAATCAGACATAGCAAAGAGAGCTAGAGAGCTATAAAGCCAGTAAAAAATAACCAAACTGAAAAAGAAAGGAGTAAGTATACAGAAAATACACAAGAGATATAAGAAACAGGGTAAAAAGTTCTAACACAAAAGTAACTGGAGTCCCAGAAAGAGAGAAAAGTAGGAGCAAAACAATATTTGAAGAGATAATGGCAGATAATTATGAGAATTACCAAAAAAAAAATCAAGACACATATTCAAGAAGGGCTGAAAACCCCAAGCAGGATAAATACAAGGAAAACCATACCTAGGAAAACTGTTGAAAACCAAATATATAGAGAAAAGTCTTAAAAGCAGCCAAAGAAAAAAGATAACAACATCAACTAGCAACAATCAGACTAACAGCCAACTGTTCCAGGAAAGGATGAAAGCCAGAAGACAGTGGAATGACATCTTTAAAGTGCTGGGAGAACATCTGCCTCCCCAGATGCCTAGTCAAATTATCCTTCAAAAGCAAAGGCAAAATTAATTCATTTTCAGATCACAAAAACTGAAAATATCCTTTTCTAGCAGTTATATACTACAAGAACTACCACAGGGAGTTTTAATACTACAGGGAGTTTTTAATGCAAAAGGAAAAGATCCCAGAGGGAACCCAAAAATTCAGGAAGAAATGAAAAGCAATGAATAGGGTAAATATGTGGTTAAATCTTAGTGTATACTGATTCTACAAAACAATAATTTTAGTGTCCTATGGGGGTTTAATATATTAAAATATATAATTCAAATGAAACACAGTAACACAAAAGGTAGAAGGCAGAGTGAGGGAGAAGACAGGGTACACAGAGTTAAAGTGTTCTAAGATTCTAACATTGTCTGAAACATGATTAAGTAAAAAAGTAGCCCAGAGGCAATCTCTCTCTCTCTCTCTCTCTCTCTCTCTCTCTCTCTCTCTCTCACACACACACACACACAAAGTAAAATGATAACAAATGTGTAACTAATATGCTAGTAGAGAAAAGAAGGGAAAGTTAAAAATAATGCTTGACGAATCCAAAAGAAAGCAAAAAGAAAGCTAAGTAGTACAATAAAACAGGTAGGACACAAATAGGAAACAAGTAGTAACATGATAGCTATGTACCTTAACATATCAATAATTATATTAAACAGTTTAAATACTCACACTAAAGACCAAATTGTCCAGACTAGATTTTTATAAACTCAGTTACGGCTGCTTAAAAAAAAAAAAAAAAAAACATTAAATATGAGGGCACAGAAAAACTGAAGTATAAAATTGGGAAAAGATACACTATATATCTATTAACCCAAAGAAATCTGGTATGGCTACATGAATTTTAAAAAGGTAGACTTTAAGACAAAATGCATTACTAGGGATAAGGAAAGATACTTCACGAGGAAGATATAACGACTGTAAATTTATATGGTATACACCTAATAACATAGCCTCAAAGTTAAATAAAGCAAAAATTGGCAAATGTAAAAGGAGAAATAGGCAAGCAAAAATCATAACAGGAGAGTTTAACTGTCTCTTAGGAACCAATAGAATGAAAAAAAAAAATCAGTGAGGATATAGAAGATACGTATTACAAGATTAACAAATTGAAATAATTGACATATACAGAACATGGAACCAAATGCTCTTAGTATGCACATTCTTTTATCATATACATGCTACGTACAAATATAAAAATCGGCCATATACAGGGCCACAAAGCAAGTCTCTAAAAATTTCTAAGTCATCCAAAGAATATTCCTTGACTACAATGACAGTAAGCTAGAAATCAATAGCAAAAAATTAACTAAAAACTCCCCAACTGCTTAGAAATTTAAAAATACATTATTATATGATCTTGTGGGTCAAAAAAATGGAAAAGTATAAAATAGTTTAAAGTAAATAATAAAATATGATATAATACTTACAAGGTGCTGAAAAAGCTATGCTTTAAAAAAGTATAGCCTTAAATGAAAGTATTTTTTAAAGAAAAGCTGAAAATCAAAAATTAAAACTTCCATTTAAAAAAACTAAACTAATTCAGAAATTACAGCTAAAGAGAAATAACAAGGGAAATACTGAAGATAAAAGCAACTCATAAGATGGAAAAAATGTATAATGCAAACAAGACAAGAATTGAAAGACTGCAAAGATTACTAAAATCCATAAAACCTTGGCAATATGTATCAAAATAAATGAGAATTGCCAGTATAAAAAATAGAAATGTCACTATGAGGAATAAAAAATAGGGACAAGATCATACAACCTAAAGACATTAAAAAGATCAAAAGAGGATATAAATAATACCCTATGCTAATAAATGTGAAAATTCAGATGAAATGGACAAATTGCTAGAAAAATACAACTTATTAAAACACAAAAAGAAATAGAAAATCTGAATAATTGTATAACTAGCAAACAATTGAATCCATATTTTAAACCCTTCCACCAACAAAAATTTTCAGACCCAAATGTTTACCAGTGAATTTTTCCAGACATTTAAAGAATAATTCTAATCTTACAAAACTCTTTCAAGGAACAGACAAAGAGGGAACACATCCTGATCCATTTTATAAGGTCAGCATATCCTTGACACCAAAACATGGACAGGGCACCACAACAAAAGAAAATTACAGGTTAATCTCTTTCATGAGCAAAGATAATCCTCAACAAAATATTAGCAAGTCAAATCCAGCAATACGTAAGAAGGATAATACATCACAACGAAGTTGAGTTTACTCCAGAAAGGCAAAGTTGGTTTAGCACTCAAAAATCAGTGTAATTCACCATATTAACAGACTAAAATAGAAGAATCATATGATCAGCATAATATTGAAAAATATCTGATAAAACTCAGGACTGATCCATGATAAAAACATAGCACACTAGGAATAGAAGGTAACATTCTTAATCTGGTAAAAAGTGTCCATATAAATCCCACATCAAATATTGTACTTAATGGTGAAAAATTAATAGCTTTTCCCCTGAGATCAAGAACAAGATAAGGATATTCACCATCACCACTTCTATTTAACATTGTAAAAGAAATCCTAGCTAGTGCAATAAGACAAGAGGGAAAAAGCATAAGGATTGGAAAACAAGAAATAAAGCCAGTATTATTCACAGAAAACCAACTGTCTACATAATAAGCCCTCCAAAATATAAAAATTATTTCAATTAACAAGTAAATGTAGCAAGGTCATTGAAATAAGGTTGACATAGAATCAATTATATTTCTGTATCCCAGGAACAATTAGAAAATGAAATCTTAAAATGCCACAAAGAGTAAAATACCACATCATCTCACTTGTATGTGGAATCTAAAAAAGTCAAACTCACAGAAGTAGAGAATAGAATTGTGGTTACCAGAGGCTGGAGGTTGGGGGGGGAGGCAGGGTGAGGGTTGGATGGGGAAAGGAGAGACATTGGTCAACTGGTACAAAGTTACAGTTAGATACAGCAATAAGTTTTGGTGTTCTCTCCCACAGCACAGTGAATGGAGTTAATAAGAATGTGTTGTATATATCCAGAAAAAAGAGAATTTTAAACATTCTCATCACAAAGAAATGATAAATATTTAAGGCGATGAATAAGCTAACCAGCCTGATTTTATCATCCCACTATGGAGACACGTATTGAAACATCACATTGTACCCCATAAATATATACAACTATTATTTGTCAAGCAAAAATAAAACTGAAAAAATAACAATAATTTTTTAAAAGTTGACAAAAACCAAGACTAAAATCTGAGAATGGTGGTGTCCTCAACAGTTACGTGAGGAAGATTGTCCTGAAAGAATATAAATAAAAATTTAGAAACAAACAAACAAAAAATGCTAAGTACCAGTTACAGTAGCACAAAAAACAACAAAAAAAAATCAATGACCAGTGACATCACTTTTTGGAAGAGGTATAGCTCTTATATCCCAGTTATCTCTGCCCTTTAAAGAAAGTAGTTTATGCTCAGCTCAATCCCATTGTTGCAGACTGAGCCAATCTTTTTCGAAAGAGTCAGAAATACCTTATTGAACCTATAATCTCCAAAAGTTTAAATGTTGGCTCAGATTTTTTAAAGCATTAAGGGGGGCAAAATTGTAAACTCTGAGTAATGCAAATATATATAGAAATACAAAAATGTTTTGTATTTCCTTGCTTAGTATCTCAAAATGAAATTCAAAGACGAAATAACCTACCTAACACAAAATTAAACAAAATACATAATGTTTCAACTGTAGTGTAAAGGAGAAGTGAAATAAGTTATTTATAATAAAACAACATGTATTTCAATATGCAAATGCATAGTCAGGACTATATTAGAAGACATAACCGTCAGGTACTTGCGCCTGTATGTAGACTGAATGAGACAAGTGTGTTGTCTTAGTGTCTCAAACACAAGCAGTGTTGCTTTGGCTAAGTGATTTTCTAAACAAAATTAAGTATCATCTTCCTTAGCGTTACAGAGCATTTTTAATCCTGGAAAGTTCTGTGTATATATAAAACCAATTATGTACTAGGCTCAGAAAAGTATAGAGGGTTTTCACCTACTTCTTCAGCAAAAAATTTGAAAGTAGCCCAGGACATAGGCTAATTCATCATTGAATGGAACAGTCTAGAACATTACAGGACATCTAGCATTTCTAGTTTCTGCCTGTGAATGTTACTAGAGTCCCTCAATCATGTGACAACCAAAGAACACCCTTGCAAATTTCCAGTACATCCCCTAGGAAGCAATACCATGCCTATCCAGAACCACTGGCATAGACCAGTCTCCCATCCTAGCTTTACCACAGGGTAGCCCTGAGAAATCACCCAGTCATTTACAAATCACCCCAACTAAAGTATCATTTCACCACTTCACCCAGTCACATGCAACAATGACAAAAATCCTTGAAAGAATTTGAGTTTTCTCTAAAGGTAACAAAGCAGTCATGATGTTGAAGAAAAATCACATTTTTGTATTTCTTTACACTTATTTTATTCTGAATTACAGATTGGGGAATGGACATCATACTATTTTTTAATATTTAGGGCCTAAAAGTCTGGATCTGACCCTGTTCCAATTCCCAATCATATTTTGTAGTAAGTACCAGTGAAAAATTCTTTCAGGAACCACTGGCGTGGATGACACTCAAGTCCTAGTTTTACCACATTAAATTATTATGCATAACTTTGCTCACAAAATGCCATGTTTGCCCTTTTGAAATAAAACCTAGAAAAATAAAAACTAGACAGAGGAGAATTATTTTATCTGATCTCTTCTAGACAAAAAATTTCTACCCAAACATTCAAATTCTCCATTCTGACTCTTTCATCTCTCTGCTTCTAAGACCTTGTTGCATAAAATACTGAAAGAACTTACTAGAACAGAAATTTGGAGTTGGACTTAAAGAGTTAAAATGTCTGTTTTCCAAATAAACACAATCTAAACGATTAGTCAAAAGCCATCATTTTCTAAGGTTCATAGTTCCCTTTTCATAATAGATAAATTAATTCTAATAATGAATAATATTGACAATTTTATTTAAAACTGTAACTTTACAGAGTACAGAGCTATTTATTTTTAAGCTCTTGCCTAGATGTGAATGCTTCTGAAGGTAAAAAGACTTGGGTTTGAATCCGAACTCTGCCAATTACTAGCTACAGTTATGTGTCCCTGTATAAAACTCTTAATCCATTTCATTACATGTAAAACACCACCTACCTTGCTGTGTTGTGACAATATGTAAAGCACCTCGCTGAGAGCTTTTCACATAATGGGTGGTCATACATAGGAGCTTTGATTGTTATTATTGTAATTAACTGTCATGTTTGCCAATATCTACTTATTAATCAACTCAACTATTTTTTTCTCGTTGCCTCATACGTGATTTTTTTTCTTGGCTTGCAAAACATTTTGAGATACACTGGATAAATGTTATGCAATGTCTTTTGTATTTAAAAACCTCACTGAACTGTCTTAAGATGAACTAAAAATGGGGAAAAAAGGAAGGTAGTTATTAAACAATTCCACATTTACTGAACCAGTCATGTGATGATAGCTTATAAAAATTCACATCCAACTTCCTGATGATTTATTTGCCCTTGTCAACCTCTTTAAGTTTTACATTCTCTTTTTACATCTTTACAAGGAGAGTTGACTTCCAAACAATTCATAACATTTTAATAATTCTTCTGTGGTCCTTTTCAACACAAACATTCTCAATTTTCAGTGTTTTTACGTTTCATATTCAGGTCACCAACTGGTAGTTTGGTGCCCACAAATAGGTCTCGTGGTCTGGTTGCCATGGGCACACCTACACACACACACAACCCCGCCTCACATCACCCACTCAGCTGGTCTCTATCAACATATACCTATCTTCCAGCCCTGAAGGGATTCTTTGATTTCAAAGAAATTGGCTTGGCAGAGGCTTGGGGGACCTCAGAAATATAATAATTCATAATCTGTTTGGGGTCTTAGACCCCTTTGAAAATCTGAGGGAAACTATTCTCTATATATATATAAATAGATACATGTACATATATATTTATGGATATATATATATACAGATGTTTATATATGCATGTAAATATGCATATATATACATATAAAACTTCTGGTTTTCAGACTCCTTGAAAACCAAATTAATAAGCTATGATTTGTTTCAGTGTTCCTCAAACTTTTTGACCAAAACTCATAGCAAAAAATAGATTTGATGTCAGAATACAGCTTCTACCTACATACATAGACATAAATATCTAAAACAGAAGTTTCAGGAAATAGTTACCTTTGCCATGGGCAATGGTTTCTGACATCTTCTATTCTATTTCATCTATCTAAAACGTTGCTTAAGACTCACTAACTTGTTTTCTCACCACCCACAATCTGAAAAACAGTAATCTAGTCTAAAATCTCTCCATTTTAGAGATAAACTGAGATCCAAAGAAATAAAGGGTCTTGTCCTAGGTCATTAATGAGTAAATGACCGAACAAGCTGGAACCTACCTATCCTGACTCTGAACCCAAGGCTCTTTCCAATACAAAGTGAAACAAAAATTCTAAATACCAACTCCCGTCAAAAAAAGGCTGGGGATGTGAAGCTTTAAAACATGCTGGTACACTGAGAATCCAGGAGTTTTTAAATTGCAAACAATGGTGAATATTAACTTCAACCTGAGCCTCCAATTCAGGTAGCTTTAAATTTTTCTAAACCATGTCCATGGCCTAGCATGACTTGGCAAATAAGCAAATTTTTTCCTTCTAGAAACCCTTTCCCCAGGCACTGAAAACAACACAGAAAAAGCCAACATTCTTAGAGTTGATTTTAAATACTTTTCATGCACACAGACACTATTTGTCCGTGAGAGTCTGGCTTAGAAACAGGAGTGAATAGGTCCTCTTTCCACCTACCAGGTGCATGCATGGCTATTTTCGTCCCCACTAAGGCTGCTTAATTAAAATTTAAACATCAAAACCACACAGATCAATATGTGGATGTGAATGATCTAAGCCTATGATGTGTTAATACTACCAA
The DNA here is from genome assembly GCA_004363605.1 of Indri indri. Lineage (NCBI taxonomy): Eukaryota > Metazoa > Chordata > Mammalia > Primates > Indriidae > Indri > Indri indri. The sequence continues at coordinate 17,139 of RJWJ010005207.1, read as the reverse complement.
ACCAGCTACCCGACCCTTTTTAAAGACTCAATTATGGAAAGTAAAATTGCTTAAGAGCCTTCATTACAGTTTAGTAGATTAAAATACCATTCTCCCCACTGGCATCAGGTTGTGTGCAGGGTCTTTTTTTTTTTACTTTTCCTTTTTTAAATGTGGAATATGTGTGTGTGTGTGTGTGTGTGTGTGTGTGTATGCATATGTGTGCATATACCTCTCGATATATATATACTTCGTTGCCCATCACCAGGTAGGAATTCTGTAACAAACCAGACAGAGTGGCAGACTCCTGGGGACTGGAGAAGGCCACGCCAGGCGGCCCTGCGTGCAGGAAGGCTTGGGGCCTGTGTTGCTGCACTGATGACCCAAACAACTTAACTCCGGCGCAAGAAGGGTCGCTGGACGCGCAGGTGGTGAAGGGGCAGCGTGTAAACCGCCCGGGCGCTTCGTGCCAGCCTCACCTGCTCTCCCAAGCCCCGGGGCCCAAGGGCAGAACGCTAGGGCCTCCTTAAAGAGAGCACATCAGGAGAGGGTGAGATGCAGACTGCTGCGCAGCGGCTCCTGGGCGAGAACACTGAAAGCCGGTGGAAAGAAAGGGGGGCCGGCAGACCCTAAAATTAGCGCTCCGGAAGCAGGGGCAGGGCACCGAGGCGCGGAGATGGCGTCCTCAGTCCCGGCGGCAGCCCGAGCGCTTTCCCCAGGGCGCGCGGCCCCTCTGCTCTTCCTCGGCCCAGGAGCACAACCAACGCAGTAGGAAGGAAGGGCTCCCCCGGAAACAGCATCGGGGAACACGTGTAGCCTCCGGAGACCTAGGGGTCTATCGCTCCTCCCCCAACTGCGGCAGAAAATTTAAGGAGCCTCACAATTTAAAACCCCCAAATCTTCCAGAATCCTTGTTGTTGAACTTAAAATTTGGTTGGCTCATTTTCAGTGAACGCTTTCCTTTCCTGAGTTATCATTAAAATCCGTCTCTTTCATCCCCCCATCCCTCCAACAGAATTAGAATGTTGGGGGCGAGAGGCGCGGAGGGGGGTGGAGGCAGGGTGGAGGCAGGCGAGTGGGGGCAGTTTGCATCCCAACGTCTCTCTGCAAGATAAACAGTTCTGAAGGTCAGGGACGGCTCCCCATAGAGCCCTCCTAAAAAGATGAATGGTCATTAAGGGATTCTCCGCAAATGTTTGTCTTGAGAACCCAAACTGTTCAAGTCCCAAGTATTTCAGATATTCCAATTCTAATAATGCATTGAAAACCTACATATTCATTATTGACTATTGTAAACATTCCCCCAAAATAAAATTATCAAAATTCTAAAAGCTATTATAAGGAAATCTGTGAAATGGAAATACGTGTTACTCAGCCAAGACTAAATGAAGAATGCAAGAATATAGTTATATTTAGTACTACAAAAATGGAAAACTGAATGACACAATATTTGGAAACTAGAAGCTAGTCATTTAAAAAAGTCATCCTATTTATTATATAACTAGAATTTTAAAGTTATATGTGCATAGTAATGTTAAATCAGCCGTTAATACTAACTAAACCATCTGTGGGGTGACAGCTCAGCCCTAGATCTTTAAGTGCCCCCCCTCTGCAGTCGACCCCGTACCTTTATTTTCAGAATCTTTCATTCTCTGCTTCCTCCCTCTGCTGCAAATGAGCAGGAAAGTCCAGCTGATTCTGCAACCCTGACTTTTGATTTGTCATTCACAGTCAGTCAGCCGTCTCGGGGGCGAAGTCCCTCAACGGAGGAGCACCTGGGCTATGATAATTGCAAGCAAGTCTGTGTGCCGGGTTATAATTTTGCTTATGCTAGAGCGGAAAGGATGGGGATGAAGGCAGCCGTAAACACACATTCCAAAACACGGCATGGAACAGGATCTGGAGCCTAGGCTCGCCTTTCCTTCCCTCCGGATGGGGAACCAACTGTTCAGCGCCTCCTTGTCCCTGAAGAGATCTGGTTCAAATGGAAAGGGGAATGTCTGTGCCATGTGCCAGGCTTATTTTCAGATGGTAACCTCAACTTTGCAGGGAGATTAAGAGCCCTGTATTTTGTTTCCTCTTACATATTCATTCATTCATTCAACAAACATTTCTTTTACCTCTCTCTGGGCCAGGCGCTCTGCTAAGCATTCAGGATACAACCATGTACTGGACCAGCCCTCAGTCCTCAAGCTGCTTACAGGCTGTTAGAATACAGAGGCATATACTGCAATACAATGCCCTGTGTCTGCTGCACGGACACAGGTTATGGAACCCATTCCACCCAGGCCTAAGGTGATACTCAAGGAGGCTCTCGTGATTGCTTGTAGCCATTGAGTGACTGAGCCAGGAATAGGTGTAAGTAAGGAAGCCAAACCATGAGACCCCTCTGTTGGAGGGCAAAGAAGATTCAAGTAAATCTTTCGATCACTCAGTCAAGCTTACTTTGCATCATTACACAGCTCGGATTCATTAATTCATTCCTTCAATCACTCATTCAACAAATGGTTATTTGTGCCAGGCACTGTTCCACCACTAAGGGTTTCAGGTCCCTGCTCTGGTGGCTGTTACATTCGGGTGGGAGGTTTCAGATAGGCCATAAATAAACAAATATAAACATACAATAAATGGTAATAAATGCTGTGAAGAAAAATGAAACAGATTAGTAATGAGGAACAGGGGTGCCATTTTAGATAGGGTGGCCAGGAGAGGTGACATTTAGCTTATTTTATGGAAAATGAGTAAGAGTCATCACAGTCTCCATATATCTTCACTCAGGAATTCTTTTTTAAGTTCCAGACCCTCACAATTTCATCTGCTTCATATGCACTCACTGTGGGTGGTGTTGATTCCCCATTATACAGATTGGTAAACTGATATCCATAAAGATTAACTGACCCAATCCAGGACCTAACTAAGTTGGGAGAAGAGCAACAAAAAGAAATATATGTACCTGTTACTCTCATCCTCAGAAATTACTGGGTTAAAGGCAATGTTGACATTAAAAAAAAATGCTGGACTAGGAGTTAAGAGGGTAGAAGACCTATATCTGCCATTTATTAACTGAGTAATATAGGGCAGATGACTTAACCTCTCTGGCATTAGTTTCGTCATCTATAAAGTGGTGATAATCATAGCTACCCTGTGTATGTACTAGGCTGTTCAGAAGATCAAAAAGGAGAACAGAGGCAGTGCTTTGTAAACCAAACACTATATAAATGTTAGGTGTAATTACCAACTGCTTGGGCACATGTTAAGAGGACTAATTGCCAGTGTTCACCTATTCATTACTGGAGCCCAAGAGTCAAATACAGCTGTACAACAAAAGCTTCATGGCCACTAGGGGGTCCCTGAGTTGATTTCCAGCTGCCACAATTTGAAGACTCCCTGAAAGTTTCAGGAAATTTTAAGTATTTTTTTTTTCTGGTTCCCATCTTTCCTTGGCAGTGGATAATACCTTTCTGCTCCTCTTTGACAACTTAAGATCAATAAGGAAAATCTGCCTTCGTCACAACTCCTTACTGGCCACCAAATGAACCATTGGCCCATAAACTACATCAAAGAAAGAGGCATCTTTATCTCCAAGGACCAAGTCCGGGATAGCCAAAGTGTGTCCAGTAGGAGCACTTTTGGGGGCTGAGAGGGTGAGGGAGTAGGTGGTGAGAAGCCGCCATTCATGCACTCTTTCATTCAGTAATATTCATTGTGCCTGGTACTGCTCTGAACACTGGGAATGACAGTACTGAACAAAACACTCTCTGTCCTCAGGAGCTTGTGGCCTCAGGTCAAGAGGTTTCCACAGGGTATGCCGATTTACCGAATTAGGCAAAGGAATGCCAAGGCCTGGGTTTGAATACTAGGGCAAGGGTTCTAAAGCAGAAGAGGATGGGTTCGAACATGGGTCTGCCATTTACTGGCCCTTAGAGTAAGCTAGGACAAGTTCTTGTACCTCTCTAAGTTTCTATTTCCCGATCTGTAAAATGAAGTTAATAATGGTACCTAACTCCTACAACTGGGTGAAGCTCAAACGAGTTAAAACTAGTAAGTGCATAGCACAAAGCCTGACACATAAAGTAAGGGCTCCATAAATGCTGTAAGATTAATATTATTATTTTATGACTGGTCAAGCTTACCCCTCTGAGCCTCAGTTTCTTCATAAAATATGGGAAATAATAACTAGTTTGTAGGGTTATTGTGAGGAATTACATATGAGGAAGAATACAAAGCTCTTGGCATAAAGGAGTACCTAACCAGCTTCATTCCAGGACCTTTTTAATCAAGCAGGCTGGCCAGACAAAGACGACTCATGCTGGGAGTAGGAAGGAAGTGGGAGAAGGGAAGGAAGGCTGCCAGTTGATATTTAAAAAGAAGTAATTACTTTTTCAAAAGCATAGCCATTTCTAAGGGTGTCTGCATTTTACCTAACATTGTATTTTGAAAAGTTTCAAGCATGCAAAAAAGTTGAAAGAATTGTACAGTGAGCCCCATATCCAAGTACAGTTTGGTGTATTTGGTTTATCACATGTGTCCATTTCTCTACCCATCCTTAATTGATCTTCTAAAAAAAAATCAAATTGAAAGAGCTTTGAAGCCCTCATCAAATAAAAAGAGGCTTTACTTTCCCTCCTGACACAGTATTTACAGAAGGCTTAGACCTCCTGATTCTGTGGCCATTCCAAGCAGAGCCAGGCGAACTCTCAGAAGTCTTGCTTTGCCCCACAGTAAACCTCAAGGCCACACCCAGTTAAGGGACAAGGATGGAGCTAAACCTCAGAGCTTTCCACAACAAGGCCATGTCTCTGGCAGACCTCGAGCTTCAAATAAACTGGCACCAATGACCACTGTAAACAGCTGTTAATGGACATGCTGCTCTATCTCAATAACTGGGTTTAGTGAAAGCTTTGGGCAGGCTCCACATGCCACTAAGTGCCTTGATAACTCTGTACATCCTTGTCTTCTTAGATGCCACTTCTGAGTCACTAAACCGGTGAGTCATGCTCAGCAAGCAAGGCCATCTTGAGAGCAAAACCAAAGAGAATTTTCAAGAACAGTGAGTGAGACTCCGAATTGAAAGGGAATAAGGCTTTTTGTTGCCCTAGCAAAACAAAAATGAAAAGTAAAAAGCACTGCTGTAATATTATGGGTTAAATTTCCCCAGCTGCAAATTTTACTCTGAAGAAAAACTGAGCAAAGAGGGGAGGGGGGAAGCTTTTACATTCCCTTGAAACTTTTGAGACATTTTATTTCCCGATTAGTCAATAAGTAAGCAGAGGCTCAGAACATACGTCCCAATCAGGCAGACCTAATGACTTGTCCAAAGCCTTTTCCAGCTTCGTCGTTCATTCCCAAAACATGCTGGCATGGGGTGAAGGGAGAGTGGCTGAATTCACCTACACCACCACACCCTGTTTTCCTCCATCCAGCCAAGCCTCTGTTTGGTTTGCTCAGAGCACACAAATAGCCATAAAAGAGGTGAGATAGAAGAAGAAAAATCGCTTACTGGGAAAGCGAGGAGGTGGAGGTTTATGATTAGGGCTAACCACAGAAGAAGGCAGTATGACTTTATAAGAAAAGCTGAGTAAACTCACATGAAGCCAAGCTATCAGCCAAAAGGAAGGAAATTGATATATGGAGTACCTATTATGTGCCAGGCAATTTTCTTTTCATCATCATCATATAGTTATTGAGAACTTTTTATTTGCAAAGCATTGTCTTTAATGCAAGGACTCTCACAGTGGACTGCCTGGATTTGAATCCCTGTGTAACTCTGGAAACCTCTCTTACTTAACCTCTCTCTGCTTCAGTTTTTCTCATATAGAAAATGGAGGCTGTAAAACAGGGTTATTGTAACAATAAAATAAAATCATGCACTGTTTAGGACAGTGGTTGGCACACAGTATGCAGTAAGCAATGCATACATGTTAACTTTTGCCATTCCTGTTTTGTTGGATGTGAAAAATGAGGCTGAGAAAGGCAATGTGACTTGCCAAAGGACACAGAGTTAAAATGTAGAAAATCAGGATACTTCATGTCATTTATTTCTCACAACAACCCTGTGAGGGAAATCATATAATCCGATTATCCTCCTTTTATTGGTGACAGCTTAGACACCCAAGAGGGGTCTAGTTAACTTACTATGTCAAGAGTTGGCAAATAGAAGAGTCGAGATTTAAACCCACATTTGCTGGCTATGAAGCCTTGCTCATCCCACTAGGATCAGTGGTTCTCAACCTCACAGCATTACTACAGGGTTATGAATAAGATGAATAGTAATAAGAATTACTACAGGGTTAATTAAAACACAGATTTCCAGGCCACACCCCCAGAGTTTCTGATTTGGTAGCTCTGAAGTGGGGGCTGAGAATTTGCATTTCTAACAAGTGCCCCCAGGGATGTTGATGCTGCTGGTCTGGAGACATGCTTGCAAAACCATGGCTGGACAATCATGTACCTGTGTGCAGAGCAGGTGTAGGAGAAGGGTAGGGGCCTAAACATCATAGGTCAATGAGGTTTTCCCACTCTACAAATTGTTGGTTACTTCCCAGAGCCTAGCTTCCGTACCGTGTAGTTACACAGCCCTTTCATTTTTATGATCTCATTTGCTTTTTCTAATATTCTTAGCAATAGGTTAGGTAGAGATCATTACCTCCATTCAATGTGATTTGTTTTTAAGGATGAACGGCTAGAAAATGGCAATGAGGGACTGAACCACTGATCACATGACAAATGTCCTGGAAAGCAATATCTGCTGATGGAGACTGACTCTAGTTCCAACCAGTGTCTTCCCAGGGAATACGACAGCTCAGGAAAGGGTCCCTCACCCTACCAGGGTTTGGGGGAGGTAATTTCTGGTAGGAAGAACTCAGGGCCAGTTATCTACCACAATTTCAAGGGCTAGACAAGTCTACTGCTTACAAAATGCTTCCACCATTTGCTTGTTCCCTTTTCTGTAAACTAAAAACTTTGATATTTGACTAAACTATGGTTCTCTGAAAAGGATGGAAGCATTTGGAGGGTTGATTTCCACTTGGCACAGCTTGTTCATATTCCCATTTAGATCTACTCTCCTGATTATGTATATTTTTAAAAGTTTTTTATACATCTAAATCAATAAATAATCAGTATCCAGAATATTTAAAGAATTCCTACAAATGGATAAGAAAAAGACAAACCACCAAATTTAAAAATGGGAAAACACATCAATAGGCATTTCACAGAGGGTCACTCAAGAATGCCCAATATTCATGGGAAAAGATACTCAGCTATATTATTCATCAAGGAAATTCAATAAAACACAACCGTGGAGTACCATTTCACACCCATCAAATTAGCAAGGATTAAAAGGTCTGGCTGGGCATGGATCACACCTGTAATCCCAGCCAGTGGGCACTCCAGCCTGGGCAACAGAACAAGACCTTGTCTCAAAACAATAAATAAATAAGTCTGATGGTATTCAGTAAAGAATCAGGGATCTCGCACTCTCACACTGCTGGTTGGAAGTGAATTAGCACAAATGTGTAGAGGTCAACTTGGCAATATCTTTTAAAATTAAAAAAAACATATAGCCTTTGACATAGTAATTGTCCTTTTAGGTATTTATCCTATAGCTACAGTGACAAGTATTCAGAGAGTAAATTTCAGACGTCTTCTTTTTGGAGCTATATATGAATGGAAGGATTCATTCATTCTAGACAGATTTATTGAATGTCTGCTATGTTCAAGACGGTGTTAGGATGAAAAGATGCCAGCTTCTTTTCTATGTTTCTTCTCCCCTACAGCCTCCAGGTGGAAAAAAAAAAAAAAAAGTGACAGAAAGAAAGTGCAGAAGACCTTCTGGTTGGCCCAGAAGGGTTAGCTGTTCCAAAGGAGCCTCCAGCTGTGGCTGTTTCCTATAGCTCATTGAACTTTCCAGCCCCATGACTAACCGTATTTGAAGTGTGATCACATGGTTGAAAATCTACACTAACATTAATAAAAATAACAACCAGCTTTTGTGAGCCTCTATATACTAGACCTCATTTAATCATCACAGTAACATGATAACATAGGAATTGTCATTCTCATTTTTCAGACAACATATAACTCAGTTTTAGAAAGATTAAGCACCCGGACCAAGACCCACAGCTTATCAGTGTGCCACTTATTAGCAGTAGCTTCAAATCATAGCCTGATGTTAAAGCATATGATTCTAGATGCCCAAAGTGATGTTTCCATCATCATGAGAAATATTATTGCATAATATTTATAAATTTTACTTCTCCCCTCTGTGAGTATAGATACTGGGACATGTTTGTGTGTGTGTGCAGGGAGATGAGGAAGAAGGCATGCTATATGGGTAGCCAGGCCTGAGTTCGCCACTCAGCAGTACATGACCTCCTGCAAGTCACTCCATATCTCTTCCTCTTGGATAAAATGGGGGAAATAAATAACATCGTAAGATATTTAATGGCTTTATCCCCAGGGGGGATGGGGAAAGGGGAAGAGAAGCAGTAATGTAGTGAGCAGCCAAGATCCCACCTAAGAAAAGAGAGGGGTGGGATGGCTATGAGCCCAGGGCAGCTGTGGGTGAACACTAGGACAGAAACAGAGAAGCAGAGATGGTGTATGCAGTATAGACCTGGTTTTTAAAATTATAAAATGAGAACACTTATTCTAACCCAAGTTACTAAAGTGGAAATATTTCCATTTATTCCTCTTTTGTAAACATTCACACAACACCTGGAATAACACTATGTACATAATTATCACTCAAGGAATACTTGTTGCAGTCATCAACCTCATTCAAGCTAATGAAAAGGGGTGGTCAGCCTTCAGCCCTACTAAGTTTCAGCAACAGGTCTTGATAACAGTAAGGAAGTAATTTTATTGGTGCCTTGACTAAAAAAAGTAGGAACACATACTTTGAAAGCCGGCAAGACAGCAGTGACAAGCTGCAGTCTCCCTAACTACCACCAATAGAAAAGCTTGTTTCTGATCCAATAAATAAATATTTAAATAGTAATTATTGCTGGTCTCTGTCAAATTTATTTTTATAATGCTTACTATCTGCCAACACTTTATAACTACGAATTCATTTAATCCATTAATTTACTTAATCCTCCCAGCAACCGGTGGCAGTGGGGGGAGACTATATCAATGACAGGAAGGACCCTGGTGCAATCTAGCTCTGCCCTGCATCAGGTCGGCCATTTTAGAAATCAAGGCATGTCACCCTCTCAAAGACGAAGGATCCTCAGAAGATAGAAACTGACAAAAAGGACAAGACAGAGGACACACACACACACACACACGGGCACACACACACACAAGCATTATCTACAAAGTACCAAGCCCCGCACTTAGGGTGGCCGGGGATACAAAGATGAAGAAGATGAGAACGTAGAATCTCTAACACCAGATGAACAGTGACATATGCCCTACAGGTGATGGAACACTAAAGGAGAGGTTACAGGTGGCAGGAACCTCAGGAAAGGCCTCAGCGAGGAGCCAGCATTTGTGCTAGTCTTGGAAGATGGGTAGGAACAGGCCAGGCTGCGAGATAAGGGCATGGCCATTGCAGATAGAGAGAAACCATGAGCCAGCAGATCATGTCACTTCCCTGCTTAGAACACTTTAGTGGCTTCCCAGCTCACTTAAAATAAAATCTGAACTCTTCCTCATGGCCTGCCCAGACCTTGATCCCAGCCCTGTATCCCTCACTTTCCCCCTCGTTCAGCTCCTGGCACCCTGGGAACGTTGCCACTTGTTATTCCCTCTGGCAGGAAAGCGCTCCTCCCGCTACATGCTAGAGTAACTCCTAGACCGCTGACTCGCAACGCCTCACAGAGGCCCCGTCCACCTGCCATACTGTAAGCTGGGGCTCCCTGCCTTTTTTCCTCTCTCAGCAGACAGATATCTGATTCCTTCCAAGCACACACAGCAATTTGCAATGAGGATTATGTTTTGTGTGTGCAATGTCTTGTCTTCCTCTCCAGACGTAGTGCCATGAGCAGGGCCCTTGCCTGTCTTGTTCTCTTCAGGCCCGGGCAGACAGAGGGGCTCGATAAAAATCGTGGAATGAATGAATGGAGTGAGTCAGTGATTGAATAGATGTGAGTTAAGGCCCTGGTGAGGTCAGGACGGAATGTGTTTGGAAAATAGTTTATTGTGGCTAGAGCTCAGGAGATCAGCATACACAGGTTAGAAAGGTCCAGATGGGAAGGTCCTCGAAGACAGCCCTGGGTTCGGATTAATTCCCTCAACGGGTACTGCATTGCAGGCGGCGGTCCGGGTGCTGGGGGGCAGGGGGATGCAAACCTGGTAAGGCTGTCGGCGTGCCACCCTGGATGCCCTCTGGCTAGAGCCACACGGACACACAGGGACTGGGGTAAGGAGGAACCGTGTTGGGACCGGCCCCTGCGCCCCGCCGAGCGGCCCCGGAGGAGCTCGGGGACCGGTCTTGCCCCGCGGTCGAGGGTCGGGGTAGGGGGTCCCCCAGGCTGCTCCAGGAAACAGGGCCGCACCGCCGGCCTGCGGGTCCCGAACCCAGAACACCGCTCGAGAGGCCGCCCACGGCTGCCGAGCCGCCGCGGCGCCCCCGCAGCGGGAGGCCGGCGCCGGCCGCGGGGTAACAGGTCCCGGCCGGCCGCGCCCACACTCACCCTGCGCCGCCTTGCGAGCCACGCGCGTCCTCCACAGCCGCCGGGTCGCCTTCCAGGGCCGCAGTGAAGAAAACAGCCTCCGGCTCTGCTTGCCTCCTTTCTCAGTCGCACTCATCTGTGCGCCGCGCCCCTCCCCCGTCCGCCGCGGCCCGAGGGTCACCGCTCGCCGCCGCCGCCGCCGCGCGTCTGCCAGGTGCCTGCCGCCGCCGGGGTGGACGCGGCCGCCGGGGGAGGAGCCTGTGGCCGGGGGAGCCCGCGGCTGGCGCGGAGCCCGGGAGCGGCCGGCCGGGCTGGGGGCAGTGTGGCGCCGCGCCGACCCGGCAGGCGCTGAGCGCTCGGCGCGCGCAGGTGAGCGCGGGACTCACGCCCCTTCACTCGGGAGGAGCCGGGAGGAGCCGAGCGAGGGCCCAGGTCGGTGAGGCTTCGTTAATTAACCCAGTAATCCCATGGGACGTGCACACATTTTTATCTCCGAATGACAAACGATGAAATCCAGGCTCCGAGAGGTTAAATGCCTTCTCAGAGATCACGCAGTGGTAAATGATGAGGATTCCTATACCTTCCTACTGCCTCGGAATGAATCGACATTATGTTAGAAATTCCTTTTAAAATTCAGGCAGATATTCCTGTTTTCCTCATGCAACAGGTTATGACTCACCCATGATTTTTTGAGAACCTGTTCTACGTCCAGCCACTATTACATACATGGCTTTAAAGCTCATGGCAACCCTTCGGTGTGGGAGGCATCTTCCCATTTTCCAGATGAGGAAACTGAAATGGCGGAACTGAGGCTCCCTCCACCCCACCCCCACAACCACCGCTTGTCTCTGTCCGGATTTTGCTTATAAGTGGGAGAAACTAAGAAGATCAAAATCAAGACCCATTAACATTTTGCCTGGCTTCTGTAAACAGCTAATATTTATAGAGTGCATTTTATATGCCAGATTTTACATACTATTGTCTTATTTAACCCTCCCAATAATACTCATGGGAGAGAAACAATTAATATCCAAGCTTAACAGATGGGGAAACAGCATCAGAGAGGCAGGTTACATACCTAAAACTTCAATACAGGTTATATGTTAGGTCAAATTATGAAATTTCCATTTTTGTAGGCCTAAACAATTGAATGTCAGACAAGAGCTTCATCAGGTGACCAAAATTAAAATCACTAACCAAGACAGATGAAAACTGAATGCTTCCAGATATGATATGCTGAGAAAGACACATCACCTATGGAGTATTCTGGCCAAAAATGCACAGCCTGAATCCAATCATGAGGAAACATCAGGTAAACCCAAAATGAGGGATATAGTATTAAAAGGGGGAGGGGAGTACTGTTTTCTTCAAAAGTGTCAGTGTCAAAAAGGAAAAAGAAAGGCTACGGAGATGTTCTAGATTGAAGGAAGCTAAAGAGATACTGCAACTAAATCCAATACCCAACCCTAGACTGGACCCGATTTTGGAGGTTTTTTAAAAAAAGACTCTCAAGCTGGGAGTCCAAGGCAGGAGGATCACTTGAGGTCAGGAGTTAGAGACCAGCCTAAGCAAGAGCAAGACCATCTCTACTAAAAATAGAAAAAATTAGCTGGGCATGGTGGTGCAGGCCTGTAGTCCCAGCTACTCAGGAGGCTCAGGCAGGAGGATCACTTGAGCCTAGGAGTTTGAGGTTGCAGTGAGCTACGATGACCCCACTGCACTCTACCTGTGTTGACAAAGGGAGACTCTGTCTCAAAAAAAAGAGAGACTCTCAAGGACATTACTGGATTAATTTTCCAAAAAAAAATCATATATGGGTGATAGATAAGGGTATCAATAATAAATTTGATGATATTGGTAACTATACTGTGATTGTTTAAGAAAATATCTCTATTTTTAGAAAATACACACTGAGGTAATTAGGAATAAAGGGCCATGATGCATTTAACTTACCTTCAAGTGACGGAGAAAAAAAAAGTGTGTATGCATACAAAGTAAAGTGGGAGGAATCACTCTACCCAATATTAAGGCCTACTATAAAGCTACAGGTATCAAAACATTGTAGTATTGGCAGAGGGATAGACACACAGGTCAATGGAACAGAATAAAGAACCAGAAATAGATTCACATAAATATATCCAACTGATTTTTGACACAGGTTTAAAGCAATTCAGTAGAGAAAAGACAGCTTTTTCAACCAATGATGCTGGAGCCATTGGACATCCATAGACCAAAAAAAAAAAAACTTTGACCTGAACCTCATACCTTCTGTAAATATCAAGTCAAAATAAATTGCAGACTTAAATGTAAATGTAAAAGTATAAAACTTTTGTAACAATATAGGAAATATTTTCTAGAATCTAGAGCTATACAAAGTATTCTCAGGCTTGTTACCAAAAGCACAATCCATCAGAGAAAAAAATTAATAAATTGGACCTTATCAAAATTATTTTTGCTCTGTGAAAGACTATTAAGAAAATGAAAAGATGAGTTTACAGAGTGGGCAAAAGACTTGCAAACCACATATCCAACAAAGGGGCAGGATTTAGAATATGTAAAGAAATCTTGAAACTCAACATTAAAAAACAATCCAATTTTAAAATGTGCAAAAGACATGAACAGATATTTCACTGAAGAGGATATACAGATGGCAAATAAGCATATGAAAAATTCAGCATCATTAGCCATTAGGGAAATACAAACGAAAACCACAATAAGGTATCACTATATGCCTAACAGAATGACTAAAATGAGAGATACTGTTAATAACATCACCAAACACTAGTGAGAATGCAGAGGGAGAAACTGGATCACTCATACATTATTGGTAGGAATGTAAAATGGTATAGCTACCCTGGAAAAGAGTTTAACAGTTTCTTATAAAACTAAACACATACCTACCATACAATCCAACAATTACACTCTTGGGTCCTTATCCTAGAAAAACAAAAACACGTTCACACAAAAACCTGTACATGAATGTTCACAGCAGCTTTATTTTGTAATAACCAAAAAATGGAAACAACCCAGATGTCATTTAATGGGTCCATGGTTAAACAAGCTGTGGTACATCCATACTGTGAAATACAACTGAGCAGTAAAAAGTAACAAACTATTGACACATGTAACGATCTAAATGAATCTCCAAGGAATTATGAACAAGGAAAAAAGCCAATCCCCAAATGTTACATACTGTATGTTTCCATTTATATAACATTCTTGAAATGGCAAAGTTACAGAAATAAAGGACAGAACAGTGGTTACCAGGGGGGAAAATGATGGGTGTGGCCTATATAAGGGAAACAGGAATTTCCCTGTGGTGATGGAACTGTTCTGTATCTTGACTGTATCGATGTCAACATACTGGTTGTGAAAATAAATTGCAGTTTTGCACAATGTTACCATTAGGGGACAATGGGTAAAAGGGTACACAGGATCTCTCTGTACTATTTCTTATACCTGCATATCGACCTACAATTACCTCAAAATGAAACGTTTTTTTTAAAGTTGCATATTTCCAATTCTGTATGGTTCAATCCAATATATAAAATGCGGTTGAGCCACGATTCAACCTAGGCTCATTACTTCATAGCTACATTTGACTTCCCCATGACCCCTGGCTCACTCAAGGAGGCCAAGGATCAGCTGCTAGGTCTCAGGGAGGAGGTATGGAGGACTGGGAGAGGTCACAGGTGCATGGAGGCCCAGGCTTGTCAGGGAGGCCTGGATTATTCTCCTAGTTTAGAATAAGGCCCTGAGTGGTTCAGGTAAGTAACACTCTAAAAGAAATTTGGGGCAGCCCTATTTTATTCTTTCTCCAATTCAGAAGAACAGGAAGACATACATATAAAATGAAGAAGGGAAATGGGAGAGACTGGGAAGAAGGTGGAAATTGAGAGATGCCCTCACCTCTGTCAGCAATAAACTGAGTTTTCTTCTACGCCAGCCTTCTCCATGGCCTCCAGACTGAAGAAATAAGCCCCTAGAAGAAATGATCTAATTAGCAAAGCTACTCAGGAATAGCGCCCACATGCGACCAACTAATACTCTAGACAAAGGTTGCCCTCTGCTCCTGGGACTTCTTACCCTGCCTGGCCTTAGGGTTAGAATACCTGGTATCTAGTCCTGTTTACCCGAACCATGTGTGAAAGATTGGTTACGTCCCTTTCCCTCCTGCCTTACTATTTAACCACCACCACCACCACTACCACGCTCCCGTTAATGGAAGGGCTTTAACCAAATGACCTAGAAGTTCCCTTCCAGAGTCTCCCCCCATCCCTCCTCTATGTCTTCACTCTCACTAACTGGTTGTGAAATACCGTTAAGTGTGAATGGCCCCAGTAGGCCTGGTTTAGAGACTCACCTTTTCTTTCATTGTTCTGGCACATCCAATGGATTAAAACAGCTCCTTGGAGGGCCCCTTGCTCACTGCTTAGACTTCACCGGTCAGGGAAAGATGAGAGGGACATTCTTCGACTTGCCCTTTTAGTCGAAACATCACATGATTTCATGGCACTCGTCCAGCTGGAGCTGACTGGCCAGAAGCCTCTGGCCCCCACACTTACAGTTTGCTCCAGGCAGATCCAATGGCGAGCCTTTGCCACAGTCCTTAGAGGCCACGGGAAAAGAATGTGACCTGAGAGAGCTTCCACCAAGTGCCCTGGGGCACATTCATGAGCATTAGCAACATGGAATTTCTTTTCAAATGTCAAAAATGCAAAACAAATAAGCCCACTTATTTGTAAGTCTGGCTCACTGGGCAAGAAGAAAAACAAAAAGGAAAACAAAAACCCTGAATTCCATTCATGTCATTGTGTTTACAAAGCCAGGTCCTGAAATATGAACATGACAGCCCTCAAAGTCACCGGGATACAAGATGTGTGTGTGTGTGCACTTGTGTGGCAAGTGGAGGGTGGCTAATAGAAAGAACCTAGACTCCGCAGCTAAGCACAGCTGTGAGAATCCTGGCTCTGCAACATACTAACTGCATGACCTTGGCCAACTTGCCTTACTTCTGTAAGCCTCAGTTTCCTCATCTATAAAATGAAAATAATAAATAGTACCTACCTCGTAGTTATGTTAAGTTTTACATTGTATGTAAAGGATAAAATAGGCTCAATAAATGGAGCTTATTGTAATACTGTGTCCATTTAGAGAGACAGTAACAGATAAAAAGGAATGCATTTTTTTTGCACTGAATAAATGTGTGTGTGTGTGTGTGCGCGCGCGCGTGCTCGCACACCTAAAGAGAAAGAAATAAGGCCTGGTGTAGTAGCTCACACCTGTAATCCTAGCACTTTGTGGGGCTGAGGTGGGAGGATTGCTTGAAGCCAGGAGTTTGAGACCAGTCTGAGCAACACAGGGAGACCCCCATCTCCACAAAAAAAAAAAAAAATTTTTTTTAATTAGCCAGTTATGGTGACATGCGCCTGTAGTCCCAGCTCCTGCAGAGGCTGAGGCAAGATGATCACTTGAGCCCAGGAGTTCAAGGCTGCAGTGAGTTACAATGACCCCACTGCACTCCAGCCTGGGCAACAGAGTGAGATGCTGTCTCAAAAAGAAAAAGAGTGAAATGAGAAGATTTTGATTTTTGGCAAAGGTCATGTCCTTCAAACTTCATTATTTAAATGTGTCTCTCTTCTATTATGCCTGAGGGGCCCTGTTACCCAGCCTCCTTTACAGAAAGTTTCAGAATATAAACTAAGGTATATAACCTCAAGTCATCTCAAATGCCACTAGAGCCATTAGAACCGTTAATTTTGTTTCATGTTTCAGTTGTCCCAGTGGCAATGCCAATAAGACCATCACTAGCGCAGGAAACAATGAAGGGTGATCTTCACTTTAAAGTTTTCAATCTGAAGTTCTCCAAATTCACAAAATTAAAGAGCAATACCTACATAAATCCCCTGAACTGTGACAATTTTCAGCAGCAGCACCTGGTGCGAGAGGAGGGCAAACCGCTCGTGTAAAATGTTTTAGGACTTCTAAGCAATTTGTTTCAATTATCTATTGCTACATAATAAACCACCCAAAACTTAATGACTGAAAACAATAACAATCGCTTATTTGCTAATGATTTTGAAATTTGGGCAGGGCTTGGAAAGGGCACAGGGTGTCAACTGGGGTTGCTCAGGGCTTGAAGATCCACTTCTAGGATGGCTCACTTACAGAGCAAACAAGATGGTGCTGGCTGGCTGCTGAGAGCTCAACCAAGAACCTTTTTCTTCTCCGCTTGGTTGCATAGACTTCCTCTCAGCAGGGTGGCTCGCTTCCAAAAGGGAGGAAGCTGGGGCTGCTAGACTTTCTTAGATCCTTGGCTCAAAAATCCCCCAAAATTACTTCCTGCACATTCTATTGTTCCAATCAGTCACAGACTCAGCTATTCAAGAAAGGAGTCAAAAGCTCCACATCTTTTCTTCTTTTTATTTTGTTTTGTTTTATTAAAAGACAGAGTCTCACTCTGTCACCCAGGCTGGAGTGCAGCAATGCAATCGAGGCTGAGCTCACTGCGAAGTGTTCCTCCTGCCTCAGCCTCCTGAGT
>RJWJ010005206.1:37961-70075 GCA_004363605.1 Indri indri | reverse complement strand
GCTTCATAAATGTCAGCATGTTTTCCCAGAGGTCAGTACTTAATTCCTCCCCTTGTGAGTTTTTATTAGTCTTCATAGTATTAACAGTCTTTAAATACATACATATATAAAATCTATGTATGATTAATGTTATGTGAATTGTTTCACTTGGAGATTTAGTAGTTAATTTTGTTCAAAGACACCTAACTGGTAGGCGGCCAGGGAGATAGTCCGTTTACAGATGAACGTCTTACTTAGCAGAAGACTCAAAGTCACGACTAACTCAGGACTTAGGGGGTGGCCAGGCACTTTCAACCTTTGACTTGCATTAACTCTAAAAAATTCATAATAGCCCTGTGAGTTTTATGATGCAGCATTATTTCATTTTCCAGAGGGAAAGCCAAAGCACAGAGATTTTACACTACACACCCACTAAGTGTTAGAACCAGGTTCCTAACCCAGGCTGGCTGGCCCCAAGCCGGAGTTCCTCAACACTGCATTGACAAATCTCAGTGGAGAAGCTGCATTCTAGCCACAGAGATCCTCTGTTATATACCTCTAGTGTCCCCCAAGATATTAAAACCTTGAAATGTGACCTTCTTCGCAGTTATAATTAAGTTAAGGATCTTGAGATGGTATCATCCTGGATTTAGGGAGGCCCTAAATCCAATGACAGACCTTCTTATGAAAGAAAGGCAGAGGGAGATTTGAGACACAGAGACACACAGAGAGGATGATGTGGAGACAGAGGCGGAGACTGGACTGGTGCATGATCTGCAAACTGAGGAAAGCCAAGCCCACCAGAAGCCAGGAGAGGGGCCTGGGACGGCTTTTCCCATGGAGCTTCCAGAAGGAGCCAACCCTGCTGACATCCTGATTTTGAAATTCTTGCCTCTAGGACTGTGACAGAATAAATTTCTATCACTTTAAGCCACCCAGTTTGTGATAATTTGTTACAGCAGCCCTAGGAAATAAATACAGCATCTTTATTTGGTGCGCCTTGATTGGTTTCAGTGGTTCCCAAATTTGTTTCCCGGCAACACAATAAATAGATCTCCTAGTCATATCCACACTCTTCTAATTTCAGGCTAATCATTATTTTCCTAATTTCAGAGAATTTATTCCAAATCAAGAGGATATTTGCCCACATTAACAGCGTCAGGAGGAGAGATTAAGCTCTGGCCCAAGGGGCTACATTGACATTCATCCTTCTGCATCTGCCACTTCTTCTCCGAGGGCCCTTTCCTTTATAAGTCACTCAGATCTCCCCTCAGAAATAAGGAAAACACTTCTGTGCGACCCCACAGCCACCCAATTATCATCTCATGATACTTTTAGGGTTAAACATCTAAAACTGATGGCCTCCCACCCTCCGCCTTTCCACCCTCCCTTCCCCTCAAAAGACTGTTCATCTCCGCTCTAGTCTCAGAAAGGCAACTTCAACTGCTGATGAGTCTCCTGACCAAATTCAGTTACATTGCTTTTCATCCTTTTGGGGGTATCCTACTGCATGATTCAGACACCTACGCCTTTCTGTGTGCGTTCCTCCCCACCACCACTTTTTGCTCCCATGACAACCTTGAAGCTCCAGCTCATGGCCTGTGTACTGAATTGGGATAATCTGGAATTTTTTTTTAAATGACGTTTCTCTAAATATTAGAATAAAGTTGAAAGCTTTCCTGCTTAACCCTGTGGTGGCTCACCTTTGAATTTAGGACAAAAATATAGACCTTTCCATTTTGTATGTCAGGCTCCTTTATATTTTTCCCCTCCTTGTCTTCAATCCCATTTCCCGTCGCTCCTGTATACCAACCCCCAAGTTCCTTATTTCTTTTAAAATGCTTTTTGTTTTTGATTCCTTATGTACTCAAATTTTCAGTGCTACCCTCCCCCCACATTCTGCCCACTCCAGTTACCTATTTGTCCCTGAAGATAGTAAGACCACTCCCTGAAGTTTTCTCCCCTCTCCTCAAAATACACGATGGCCATTGCATGATTTTCATATGAGTCTATTTACTTGTCTCTTCAGCCACTGGACTATAATCTCCTTGAAGATAGGAGACTCACTTCTCAATGTCTGGCATGTAAAAGCCAGGTGGTCTTGAGGACTGTTGTAGTTATGCATATTTTCTGGCTTGCTTGTTATAAATTTGCATGTGTTATCCATTTTCTTATCTCTCTACATTCTCTTTTAATACAAGTTTTTTAGAAGTCAGATGTACGATTTTGTCTCTAGGTAGCGGATTATTCAGATGGGACTTTGACTGAATTCCAGGGGTGGTTAATATAGCCCAAAGACACTAACTGTTTTCCATAAATGAATGTAATGCCTGTTGGGTCTCTGCAGCTTCCCAATTTGGGGAGAGGGGGAGAACATTTTCCTTTGAATGAGGGATAATTGCACCTTGTTAGATGGAAACGTGTTTAGTTGTGGGGGAAACAGTTCAAATGTGTAGAAGGGTGTGTGGATGCTGAGTAGCTAAAGGGGTGGTCTATGCCAATTATTAAGTTGTTTCAGCTTCAGAACAACCCTCCTGTACCTGGTGCTGTGATTCTAGGCCTGGGCCTGTGCAAAGGTTCCTGTTTCGCTAGAGAGCTGTGTGTTAGCTCTGCCAGCAGGGGGTGCTAGAGGGAGACTGCCAAGCTCAAGACTAGACATGCACATTTCTGTTTGATCCACGTGGATTTCCTCACCTCTTGCAGCTCCTGTAAGTGGGATTCTAGCAGAGCTACTTCACCCCAGCAGCAAGAGTTTCTTCCCCAAACAGCTGCTGAATCCAGTTTTCAGCATTTTCTACACTTGCAGAACTAGTGTCATGGTGTCCTCTTAAAGACACCAGCATCAGTCCTCGGTGCTCTCTCTCCAGGCCCAGGGGTCCCAGGTCCTCAGAGCGCAGGGCGCCAACCCTAGCTGAGTGGCACCCCCTTCTTGTGGTCTGAGTAGCAGCCCCTAGAGATCCTCTCCTTCAAGCATATAAGCTTTGATGATTTCCTTTGTTTCCCTAGCCCTAGAGGTGGTAGCTGCTTTCTGTAGTTTGCTTACCTAGTGATGATTTGGTGTTCTCTCTTTACTCTTTCAGAGTTTTCTAGCTAACACCTTTATACCTGGTTAATGCTTAACATTAAGATGTTTTTAAATACTAATAACTGGTGTGGACTGAACTCCAATGAATACCATGGTAATGCTAATCTGTTTCGATTTTATGGTTTGAAAAACAGTTCTTTAAGGATACAGATTCAAGGGTTTCACTTAAACATCAATCCTTGTGTGTTTTTGGACACTGTATTGTTTTGGCTTTCAAGGTTATATTTATATAGTTTACTATACCCACTTTCAATTGCTTAGGCCAAGAACAAGAACTATAAGAATGTTTCCTGAAATAGAATATATTCTATGCATTTTATGGGAGGCACCTGAAGTATTTGTGCAAATATATCTTCAAGTGTGTCTTGCTTAGGTCAGTACTATGTTGAGTTCAACAATGCACATGGTGATAGCCGAGGCAAGGTGGCCCAGAATTGGGCGGCATCACTGGCTAAAAAAGTAACCTGGATATAAGAGTTTGTCATCCATCTTTGAAGGCCGATACCCTACTTTCTTGCAGGATGATATTTCTGACAAGAAAAGATTTAGCTAATTAAATTTAGCAATTTGTATTCTAAAGTGAGAATATTTTAAAGGAGTTTGAGAAGTGCCACAAAGCACTTTGAGGAATTTGGGAGAGGGAATGGTGGCATGTAGGTGTAGTCATAAAAGTAATATAAGACATAACTACCTCACAACTCAAGACCAGGTATCAAATTTAGTGTTGGCAGACTGGGCCAAATGGAAGGGTTCTAAGGTGAGTGCTGCTACCTCGCCATAAGTTTTTTATAGCAAAAACTTCTCTCTTCAGACACTTAACAGCATTGGAATCATTTTAATGGTTTCCTTTGACAACATCTTTTCATCATTTGGAGATGAGTGGTTATAAGGGACAAGGGAGAAAAAAATAAGGAGGAAAAGTTTCTTTAGCATAAATTTCCTGGAGAAAATGGATATATGTGTTGAGTCACAATAGCTAAGGGTAGGTCTCCATTGTAGGGCATACAATTGAAAATGCTTCTTTACTTTCTGAAATGATCAGAAGGTATCATAGACTCTGCCCATAGGCCCCAAGACTATAAACTCCTTTACAAAAGAAATTTTCAATATTTATTGGAAGATTTTAACAGAAGTGTACATCCAGTTATGCATATCCCAGTGTGATAATTCACCTTTCTGCCAAGGTTTAAAGAGCAAGTTGCCCACCACAGACTTGTCAAATGCCCAAGTTACCATTCGACATGTGGTGGATGGAAGAAGGCTTGCTTTTATAGACTTAGATCCCTCTGTAGAGAATAATCAACTTAAATCCAGCATTCAATATTCAAATCCATAATCCTTTCAACAATGTTACAGGATTGTCATTTGTGCCCATAAAACCTTTAGCAGGTTTTGTAATTAATTGATTTTTAGAAAGGGATCAGGCCTAGAAGAGGGATGTGAGGGCCGAAAGATTCCCTACTTATTTCCTTTGATTACCTTCCCAAATTAAGGCATTGTTGAAGAAAGTGTCCAGATTACATTAAGCTATGGGGCCTTTTTTAAGGCTCTAATATGGTAAAAAGTTTCTTATAAAGGGCAACAAGTGAGTGTAGGACAAGGAGGAAGTATATAGCCTTCTCCTTTGTTGAGTTTAGTCCCAGGACCCTTCTGAACAAGGAAAACAAAATTAGTCAGGAAACACACACAAGAAGTATAATCATAAGGCAAGGATTACAAATTAAAGCTCAATAACATATACAAAGGGTCACACGAACAGTTGCCCATCTAAACATAGCTGGTTTGTTATTCTAGTTCTCAGGGTCAGGCTGTTTCCCTCATTAGAAGATGAAGGAAGAGAAGAGAAAGAGAAATAAGAAATAACATATCTGGAAACAAATGAGAATCTAAAGTTATCGTATATTCCTGACTCCTTCTTAAGGCCTTACGTAGAAAAGAAATTTGTAACGGAAACTTTGCTAATTCAATAAAATTGGCTTCCATTCAAGTGAAGATATCTAACTTGGATTTTGGACTTAATACAAACTTTCCTGAAAGAATGCAGCGATTTTCCCCGTTCCATGGCACTAGAATCAGATGAGTAGGAGAGATTTGGGAGCTTGCAACATCTCTCTTAATTTCTGAGAAGGCTCTGGGAGATGTATACCGGAAGGCTGCATGAGTCATCTTAGCATGACTATGTCCTTTGCACTAATAAAAATCAGCTATAGTTTATTTAGTCCTTAAAGTGATTCATATAAAATGTCTAGTATTTTGAATCCTGGGGTAGCTAGCATGGTGGACAATGATCAGTCTAGGCTTTGCAGGGATAAAGGTGGCTAGCTGCCTCTTACACCTGCTCACCTTTTCCCCAGCAGGAATGTATGCGGATCAGCAATGTTTCTACTTCATGATTCCAGGGATCTAAAGCGATATCATGACACAAGTTTGCCAACCATCCTCCCTTCCAACCCCCAAGCCTACCTTCTTACCCTAATTATACAGAGCAAGTTGGAATTTGCTGGGTCAGTCTCAAAATGCTCATAAAAGAAAAAATTTGAGTTAAGGACTCATTCTACAGATGGTAGAGAATCTGTTTGTAATATTAAGGGGAATGGGACAAATGCCTAGTATAGCAAGCACTTATAACACATTCTAAAAGCCCTATAAAAATAGAATGTGTTTCTATTTTATGAATAATGAAATGGACACAGCAACACAAGATCAACCCCTAATAAGCTGCCAAATTCAAAATTGAGCATAGTCTGTGTACCCTTTTCTATTATATATGCTGTTTCTCTTGTCTTGTTCTTTTTTTAAATCCTACTGATTTTAGCCTGTGTTTTATAAACTGCTTTCAAAAAGTCATAATCCCATTGACTTTAACATACCAGTTAATTTTTCAGAAGGAGCCACATAAAACAGACATAGGGAAGGGGATTAAGAAGGCTCAAGAACAAAACAACGTAAACATCTTTGCTTAGAGTATCTGGTACTTTGTACTGGACAGAGAATGTGCTTCCTTGTCCTTTGGAACTTTATGCCTGCCTCAGCTGAAGTGCTGACTTAGGACATGTGAAATATTAACCTCCAAGACAGACCTCAGGGTCCAAGAGGACAGCAAACAGCCTTCACGACTATCTTCACAGTAGCCTTTGGAAAATAAAGGGCATTGCCAGAGATGCTGCAGCAAAGTTAGGCTGTTTCTGATACTTGATGTAAAGCCTTCCTCCCTCCCTTAACTGCTTGGATTCCTATGCTTTTCCAAAGGCTATTTTACTCTGCAAAGGCCAAATTGAGCAGACAGTAAGATTTTTGCAGCTCGTTTCATTAGAGAATGAGACTATGTTAATGCATACTGAAAAGGAGTCCTTAGTGGGTTTTCTTGTAGTTGCTGACACTGCTGTAGGGGCCTCAGTAACAGAACGTGCTTGAGTCATGAGCTATACACAAGTTACGCATTTACAGCAAGCACGTATCATTGCTTTTAACCCTTGAAAAAAATGTGGCAGGACTTAGAGGGCATAAAAAACCCTGAGCCAAGAAGCTGTTCCCTATCTTTGGAACTAAGTCAGACCAGAGTTAAGAGCTTCCCACACGTTTAATATTGGGTAGAGATGAGATAGCTTAGTAGCTAAGAGCT
Organism: Indri indri; assembly: GCA_004363605.1. Lineage (NCBI taxonomy): Eukaryota > Metazoa > Chordata > Mammalia > Primates > Indriidae > Indri > Indri indri. The sequence goes on along the minus strand of RJWJ010005206.1, from coordinate 63,389 downwards.
CAGGCTTGGGAGTCCCACCCACCTGAGATTCACCATTTTCTAGCTCTGTGACTTTAGAGAACTTATCTAATGTTTATTTCTTCATCTGTAAATGGGAACATAGTTTGCTGAGCTGTTAGAACAAAACCAATAAGAATGTATGTAGAGATCTCTGTGCCTAGCATAGGAAGTGCTTAACAAATGGTAGCTATGATTAAACTAAAGCGAAGTTTCATGAATGCTGTGTTGTGTAGTCTCGTGTTGTTTCTAACATTGCCTTTTGACAGCAAGTGTTTAAACACTTTTAGAACAGTAAGAACCAACTTTCAAATGGCTAGTAAGTAGAAACTTGGATGCAATACTTCAGTTAGTAAAGCCTGAGTTAAAACATGAAGGAGTTTGCCAATGTGAGAGCCACCTCCTGCTTCCGACTCTGGCTTCTGAGCCGACAGAAAGTCAGTTCTGATGAGAACAGGACTCTGGGAACAAAACCTTCTCTGAGTTACCCAGAGAGGCCTGTTCTAATGAAGCCAGAGTCAAACCCGTCCCATATCATTGTCACTGAGAGTTTAGAAGATCTACCTCATATCATCTAGGGAAATTTTACTGGGGAGCTATTAAAAAGTTGATGTCCATTGCCATAGCCAGATCGATTAAATCAGAATCTCTGGGGGGCAGGGACCCAGGCATCAATATCTTTTAAAGATTCCAAGATGACTCCAATGTGCTGCTAAGATTGAGGTCCATTGGTCTACTCTAACAGCCCTTTGTCTGCTTAAAGAAACACCAAATGGGTTAGACTATTGAGCTGGAAGAAACCTAGGGAATAATTTGGTCATATCCTTTCTTTATAAAGATTAGGAAACGGAGGGCAGCAAAGAGTGTCTAACTTGTCTAATTGTTAAATAGCTGTTTGGGATAGAGCTGGTATCAGGAAATATCTAGATCCTATCATGAGACTCTAATGCCATATTCCTAGAGATTACATGTCAGTTTTTAAAAACATTTTTAAAAATAGGATGTACAAAGCCCATTAAATGGGAACTGAACCAACAATATCTTCCATTTAGTAAACACACTAAGCAAAAGAACAAGAAGATAGGTTAGCACAGTAATTTGAATATGGTATTTCATAGATGTTTTCTGAACCAAAACAGAAAAAGGATTTCACATGGTCTAATTATACATTGCCACTGGAATTTTTTTTTTTTTTTGGCCTATGTAGCAGGAGTCATACTTGGTCAAACTGTCTTATTAATGTTGCTTTGGCTACTTTGGCTGGGTGGGAGACACAACTCACAGATCAAAGAATTTAAATTTATTTCAGTACATTGTCTACTAATCAGTGCGTGGCCTTTTAGGTTTTGTTTTTTTGTTTTTAAGTCTGATAGGAAGTCTGAGTTCTTGAGTTGGCAGCTTTCAATATTCCTTACTCATTATGACCTCTCCTAATTTTATACCCACCCCCACCCATTTTGTTTTTAAAATAACTTTTTATTAAAAAAATCTCCCATTAGAACTTAAGGAACAGCCGTCATCATAAAGAATGCTTAGGAGAGTTTAAGCTTTGAAGGAGCTTTATGCACCTAAATAAGGGCCACTTCTTTAGACTGGGTAGTGACACCCAATTTACTGAAAGTATCTGAAAAGTGTCCACAAGTTGAACTGAAGTATTAAGTTTATGATCAATTTTTCAGTCATATTTTTACTTAGTCATTTCAGTACAATAGCCATTTGTTTGAACACTCAACTCCACTAGAGCTGGAAAAAATAGAAAGTGTAGTCTTCACTACAGAGTATGCTCTAGCCTCTTGGCAAAGCCGGGCACAAGTTAATGTGCTCGTATGAACAAAGACACACATAGAGGATTGATTCTGGAATCCTTCCTTACACTTATTCAGATTCTAAGAAAGAAGGCAGTGTTGAAATATCCCTTTGGTCTTTTGATCGTGTGGAATTTTTGTGAATATGGACACATGAGGCTTGAGGTTGAATTAATTGACATTAGAAAGTACACCCATTTCAGCTTTAATGTCCGAGGCAATCACCGTGGGAGGAAAAACTGATATTCCACCCCAGTTCTCAAGTGTGACCTCCTCTAGCTTAGACTGAACAGAACAGGAAAACCAGAATCTAACTTGCTCCTTTAACTCCCTTCTGCAAGGGGAAAGAAATGATATTGAACTCTGGTTTACGGAAACTACAGAGGTTAAAAAATTACATTTCTGTCATTGCTTTACTTTGCTGGCATGGGATCACTTGGGCTGTGCTCTGCCTTTTGCCCGGGATCACATGCATGTGGCTCCACCAGACTGGAACGTGCACTCTGCTGGGCAGAGCAACGTAGTGGGCACAGCTTGGCATGGAAACGAGAGCGGGGATTTCTGGTCCAGTGTACGGTGTGCTTCCACACACCTCTACCAGAGCTGTGCATTTGGCGATTACTAGCACTGATCCTCCTGTGATTCAGTATTTGTTTCCTTATATGCTGTTCTCCCTTTTGTGCTTGTCCCTCAGGAGCCACGTAGAGAGGAAAGATTGGCAAGGTAATGACTGCATTTTTGAGTCCAGCATCATAATATTAAACGCCATCTTGAACCACCTCATTAGCTGCTTCTCGTTATATTTTGAGAGATATCAAGTCACCTATGGAAGAAGCCAGGAGTAATTCCCATTAATTCTGAGGAAAGGCTATTATGAAACCATTATTTTGGGAAAAAGGATAATAATGGCTTTTTGGAGGGTAGGTTGGAGGAGGTTGGCAAAGACTACTTTTCCTTATATATTTTGGATTTTAGAGCTCAAAGGTGGCTGGGAACCTGGTGGGCAAGTTTGTATAGTGAGCTAAGGCATTTCTATGAAATGGCCAATGGATTGACGTGGTCTGATGAGGGGCAGGAGGGTGGTCCAGGGACAAATGGCTTATGGGAAGAAGTTGAGCAGTCCGGAATAAAGACCTGGACTCAAGTGTCAGGGTTCACACCTGACCCAGCCAAGAAGACCCCAGGCACCTTGGGCAGGCCTTGGTACAGTGGCTGGTGGGTGGCACGCATGGGCACCCTGAAGGAGCCATGTGACTAGAGGGCTTATGGGGATATGACAGAACTCTGCTGAACACTTCTCTCTGTACCCAGAGACACTACTGCAGGGCCAGAGTTGGCCGCACCTGCTTTGGTCACCAGAGCACTTTCTTCAGAAGCTAAAACCCCACCAGGCTTTAATGGCGGCACAGTCATCGCACAGAGTGGCTGCAGTGAGGCTGGAGATACCATGCCGCAGCTACAGTGGCAGGAGGGCACCTTCCTAGGGTTTGGTATTTATAGTTTTTAATTGATAGTAACCAGAACATAAACCAAAAAAGCATCTGGAAGGAAGATTTTTAAAAAGCTGAAGTGTTCATAGGCAATGGGAATGTGTAAATGGAATAAACCAGTATTAAAATTTGAATTGAGAACTCTACTTTGTATCATTAGGCGGTAAAGTAGGACACTATACTTCATTTTGCTTCCCTCCCTTTCTAAATATCCAAAGAATAACTAAGTTACATGAATAATTTTAGAGTTTTCAATATTAAAAAATACTAATACTGACAAGGAAGCCTCTAGAATTTTTCTGTTGTTGGGTCTTTGGCGCAGTGATTTGGGGAGAAGAATTGTGGAACTGTTACAAAAACACAGTAAATACACGAGTTTTACTTTAAATTTGATATCTAAATGCACAATGGATATTATGCTTGATCCTTGCAGGAAAAGGTAGTCAAAAAGTTAGTAAATGAGGGTCAAGACATTTACACTATTCATATGTTTTCCAACAATCTTCCCTTACAGCTTTCTACACTTACCCAAATTGGCCAGTAAGTGTTTTATTGCTTTCACGTCTGTGCTTCCTAAGTTAGGCTAGATAATTCTACTAAAGCTAACCCCTTTTCCTAGTTCCAGGCTAGGTTTTTTTGAAACAGGGTGTTGCTCTGTTGCCTGCCTAGAGTGCAGTGGCATCATCATAGCTCACAGCAACCTCAAACTCCTGGGCTCGAGCGATCCTCCTGCCTCAGCCTCCCAAGGAGCTGGCACTCCAGGCATGTGCCACCATGCCCGGCTAATTTTTCTGTTTTTTTGTAGAGACAGAGTCTCGCTTGTGCTCAGGCTGGTCTTGAATTCCCGGCCTCAAGCAATCCTCCCAATTTGGCCTCCCAGAGTGCTAGGATTACAGGCATGAGCCACTGCACCTGGCCCCAGGCTAGTTTTTAAATGAATCATATAAATAAGTCTTAGCAGTTTGTTTTCTAGAATACACAACATCAAGTTGTACTTTCTACTTCCCATATGAGATAATCCCTAATTAAGTCAACATGGATGTGCAGCAAACCTAGCATGTGGACTTCAGGAGACAATCACTTTATCTATGTCCCTTTATGACTTCACCTATGATGCATATGCACATAAATCCTAACTGTTAAATGCTTGCCACTTTCGACTCAAGTGCCATGACTCATCTTGAAAGTTTATGTGGAGATTAGAAGAGTTAAAGAAAGTGTGTTGTTTAGAAGCATCTGTGTTTTAAACATTAAGCTATAAATGAAGGGCCATATACATTAGTAGAATTATTTTATGATATATACCACGCCAGGGCACTTTAAAAGCAGGTAGGTAATCTTAAAGTTTTCCTCTTCCAAAAACCAGTGCAAGAAATACTGCCTGATATTTGGTTTCTTCTTTAATAGCCTAGTTGAATTATATAAAAATCCCAATGTGGTTTCCCTTTCCACGCAGAGCCTCACTTGTATATAATCCTCAAAGCCGTTGCTCAAGTGTTGCTGTACCCTTTCTGCAACTCATGTTTCAGAGACATGTTTGAAGAGTTTAAAGGAAGAAGAATCCAGCTGCCCTCCACATCAGCGCAGAGCAGTCAAACTAAGGGATACGTAGTAATTATATACAGACAGGTGGAACTTTTTTGTTGCATTTCTGTATATAGACTAAAACCATGAAAAAAAATTTTACAGTTAGGCAGACTCAACACAAGATCACTTCAAATTCTCTGATTCTAATACACTGACTCTAGGTTCTAGGTGGCTTTTTCTGCAGAATATGCCCTTTGTTTTGGTGTTCAGTCTGCCCTTAGAGTCAGCATTAACCTTCCATAAGAGACCTGCCATTGGATCACATTTCTGTATATGATGTGATCTATTCCTGTTAGGGAAGACATCCACAGCCATCAGGACATGTAGGCTTCATCTCCAAGAATATTGGTGGCTCCGCTAACCCCAATGGTTATGAATAGTTCTGTTTTGTTTTGATTTGAAATCACTTATTGTGTTTATTGTTATCTGGTATGCTTGAAATATCAGTTGTTCTTTTAAAAATGATTCTACATGATTTAGCTAATTTCCCTTAAAGCAGACTTGGTTGCTTTCAAATTAGATGAAGAAAAAATGAGTCATTTAAAAATAAAAAAGGATTTGCTATGTATTTGTCAAATTTCAGAGAACCAACAACCTGATAACCAGCCCTCTCCCTTCTTGATGCCAGTGTTCAAGCATGCTGAAGATTAGGAAGTTTCCAGAATGCTATCTAAAAGGTTGACAGAGTTCTTCTAGAAGAAATAAGAATATGAAACTCATTTGCTTACTTCTTGGTTGCTGGCCAAATTAAATAGGATAAGAACAGATAAAAAATCCCTAGGTCATTTGAGGTTTTAGTATACAAGGGAGAAAGGTGAATCTGTCAACTTGGTATCTTGCTTCTTGTGGTGATATATTAATATTACCTGAGTTTTGAAAATTTAGGATACTAGATCCTAAAAAGGTCCTGAAATAGCTAGATTACCTGCTTTGAAGTTGTGTTTATAGTTATATATATATATATATATATATGAAAGTAAAACAAAACTCTGAGAAGCTGCTACACAGTGAGTACAAGATGAACAAAGTTGGCAGAAATGCACAAGTATCCTCGAGTTAAAGTTCACATCTGTCATTATTCTCTCATCTTCGGGAAATAGTATTGGACCAAATATGTATATGGAAATAAATAAATGTACTTTTAAACTGAAGGATGGAAAAATTCTAAATGATAGCATATTAACCTGTGCTAAATTAAATAGATTTGGAATTTTAATTGCTGCACAATTGGAGCCATTGCATTGCACGACAAAGTGTTCTAATGTGTTGAAATATCTGTATAGACCTCATTAACTACAAAGGTAGATGAGCAGAGGAAAATCCAATTACAATAAAACACCTACCACTTAATATTTTGCTTATGAAGTCTAAGTGAGATGGGTTTTGATTCATGAATTCCATATAGAAATCCAGGTTAATGTACCTAAAATTATATGTTAGAATCACATTAAGTCATCACATTAATTAGTCTACCCTTCCACAAACACTGCTAGACATCTACCTTTGGAATCATGAAGGATATGGGCAAGTTTGTTAGAGTAATTCTAGGAACTTTGTCTCTGGTAGAGATTTCAGAACAAAACCATTCCATGTGATCCCAAACAGTAAACATTATTCCTAATCTAAAGAAGACTTCAGGAAACCAATTTCTATACCACCTTTGGCAAGCCATTTAAGTGACCTGTACAAATAAGATTAATGTGGATGGTTGTGTTTCAGAGAACTAAGAGTTCTTAAGAAACGAATATACAGCTCACTTGTTTTCTTTCTTGGTTGTAATAATCTAAGAACATAAGGAAAGACCTCAAGTATCACCTTAATCTGTATGGATTTCAAAAAGTTTATTTTGGGATTTAAAGAGTGACTTTGATGATTTCTTAATATACATACTCTACTGGGTTGTTTTCTTCAGTCATCTTTTTCAGCATTATAATTATTCCAGGGCTGGGGGATGGGAGAAAAATCAAATTTGTACCAGCTACATGAAAACAGGATATCCAAGAAAACTTTCCTGATTATGTCATTAGACAACACTTTCAAAGGCTCAAGTCTTGACTACTCCATTTACTTTTTTTAGATATGCTCTTGAGATGTTAACCAATGATTTTCAGGATCCTAGAAAAACACTAGTTTTCTTCCCCAAGTCCATTATAATATTCTTTTTACTTTTGATCCAGGTATCATTCTACAGGATTGAAGTAATTCATGTCTTAACTTTATATTAACAGGAAATAATATCACATGCAATATGCTGTTTCTTATAAACCATATACTGTTAGCCTGATAAACAACCCAGTTTGGATATTTAAAAGGCAAATACATGAATTAAACAAATCATCAAATCACAGGGCACCAAATGAATTGCTGCTTCCCAAAGGGCTTAACTTACTTGAAATGAAAAATTTATATACTAGGACAATTTAGTTTTTTTGGTTTTCTAGGCTGTAAAGACTCATTTATTAGATATGTGTCTGTGTCTTTTAAAATGTGTTATTCATAATCACCTCCAGCTGCAGATCTAATACTGGGTAACCCTCTGTTCCTTCCATGTTAAATGAGTTTGGTTTATGTTAATGGTAAGACTACTGTATTGCCTAATAGTTGTGCTAAAAAAAAACAAAAAACGAAACAAAAACACAACCTATGAATTATATTCTGTTTTCTATAATAGGTCACAGAGTACTAGCTAGAAATTATGTTGAGTATTTGTCCTTTTCACTATATCTACAAACCTCCTTGGCCCTCAGGGTTGCATGTATCATTTAAATGGTCAAGGATTGACATTAGGGCAAAAGGTTGGTCAAAAATCTGACTTAACTATTGGGAGACTCTGCCAGAGTAAGCAAATGGTATAGGGTTCTTCCTTCTCCAGGACTGTTGAATGTACACAATTTTTATCAGGTTTCACTATCTTTTTAATATGACTAATCATGGGAGTGCCAGTCTGGTACACAGTTCTAGCATGAAGTGAGCTATCAGGAATGGTTCTTTATTAAATGCCACTTAGCTGAGCTTCAGCTGAGACCTCCTGGCCCTTTACGAAATATTCCTATTTGTACTGAACTATAAAAGGCCTTCTGGTCAGTCTACACAGGAATGCAACATCAATGAGTCACTATTAAGGAAGTTTCCTTGGTTTGTAAAAAATGTAATATTTAAGCAAGATGTTTCATTAGCTTTTATGTTCTTTCAGAGCAGTCTCCTCTGTTCTCTGAACCACTAATGACTTGTTGCAAAATTCCGTACCTGTTAAGCAATTGACACTTTAGTACTTAAAAAAGAAATGGGACGGACATGAGTGATTAGATAAGGGCTCCATTTGTAGCCTCTCTTTATGATCCGTATTATGGTCATTAAATAAAAGTAACTTGAGTTGGTCCTCAAAGCTTTCCGAGGATTCACTCCATGGTAGCGTCTGTTACTTTCTACTCCTATTATATAGGCATTTTTTTAGCATCAGAGAATGTAATTAAATCATTTGTTTCCTTAGCTGAACTCTGTAGCCCTATGCAAAGATAAGTCTTCTTTGAAAGCCACTATTAAGTTCCTAATCCAATCTTTATTAAAAAGACTCAATATTGTAGACAAGGAGGTTAAGACAAATCCTTGAAAAGTAATGATCAAGCCTTTCCATATCCCACGGAAGCCTAACTATGCAGCATAATTTTCAATTAGGATAATGTTTACAGTTGCAATGTTTTTTTTAACTAGCAATATATTCCTTAACTAACGGACTGTAGGAGAATGTAAATAGTTAGTTCCACCAAGGAAAACAGCGAGAGAAACAACACTAACAAGTTTGCTTAGTCCCTCTAAAGTAAGCAAAGTTCTAGTTTTAGAGTTATCAGATGTGTGATGTGAATAAAGTTTCCTTCTCCAAGTCAATCTGTCCAGTGTGAGGTTCCCTACCCTAAATGCCATTCTACGTTTGCACCCCTATCTAAGAAATTCCCTTAATGGAATTAAGGGGGGAAAAATAAATGCCTTTTGACTCCTCAGAGTAGTACATCATTTATCTCACATTGTGCCTAACCAAAGTGACAATACAAATGATAAGTCATTAGCTATTCTAGCTTTTGCTCTGGAGCCATGACTATTAGAAAATTAAAAAGGCCTTCAAATACTGACAGCCTTTTATTGTTCAGACCACATGGGGTCTGGAGATGGATCCCAGCTCAAAGCCATTACAATGTAGAGACTGGAAACAAAATTTGCCACTGAATGCCAGTTAATTCATGTAATAAATCTGCATCCCTGCTATGTGCCAGACTTTCTTCTAGAACTTGGGATACCATCAGTGAGCAAAATAAAAATCTATTCCCTTTTAGGGTTTATACTCTAGCAGGGAGAGAAACGTAAATGGATTATAGTCTTTCAGAAGAGGATAAATGCTCTAGGAAAAAAAGGAGAGCAAAGTGGATTTGGGAGTGTAAGGTTGGGGATGGCTGGTACAGGTTCCTTAGAAACAAAGAATATTTTATTTTTAAAAGTTAAATTTATTGGATGTTTATGATATGCCAGGCATGATGCTAAGACTTTCTTGATTAATCCTCTGGGGAAGGTATCTTCATCCCCATTTGATCAGAGAGGAAGCTGAGGCAGAGGAGTGAAGCAACCGTCTGAGCGTCACACAGGTCTAATGCATGTGGATGACCTCTTTGCTGTAGAACAACACAGGCAAAAGAGAGAATTAAGCTAGTTCTTTGAAGATGCGTGGAATGTGGCATTAGCCAGAAAATACATTTGGGGAAGAGGAACACACAGCAATGCATAAGGGATATTTATGTCTGCTTGGCGATCATGCAGGGCCTGTGCTGGGTTATACCAGGGGAAAAGGTTGAAAGGTGGGTCAAGCTGGATTTGGGTGGACTTACAGAAGTCTTATTTGTCTAGATGGTACTGGGAAAATTTTGAAGTTTTGAGCAATTGTGAGGAGGTTGGGTGGTGGCAAATCTTTGTAAAGGGAGATGGTATCAAAGAGTCAGGTAGCTTTGTAGTATGACAGTTGCATGTATTTGCCACTGTGGGTGAATCAACACTGTAAGTTTCTTTCATTTAAATACTTGGCTAATCTTCTGGAAACAAAGCCTTTTAATTGAAAGGTTAAGGTCTAACAATCTCAAATGTCAGATTCAAGGTTATCCTATCTTGCCAAGCTGTGATGCTCAGTGACCCTCAAACTTCAAGTAAACGAAGTGTCCCAAAGGTAGCTTTTAAAAAAGTCAAAGGCCATTCATTATGTCTTATAGCCTTCATTCTAAGATCCATTTCATCCTAAAAAGAGGACTCCCCCTTTATAAAAATTTATATAAGCAAAACGAAATTTTGAAGTATGAGTACCATAAAAACTAAAAAAAGGGAAATCTTTTGTAAAAAGGCAATTATTGACTAAATAGTCATGTCATTATAGCTTCTTGTTTGAAGCAGAATATATTACATTTTCCCATTTTATATATGTTTTTCTATACAACTGTTGAAAGTCTAGAAAGATCAGTGCCAAAGAAATACTGGTCAAAAAAGGTGGCAGTAAGGTGAGAGACAGATTTTTGTCTCTTATACATTTGTAATAAGTGATATGAGGGTGACATGTGCCTTTCTATAGTTTAAAAATTAAATTTCTTAGAGATGTGCTAATTTTTCAGATAGCAATATTTAAAATGTAGGTAAAGCTATAGTCTAACTTAGGCTACAGATAGCATCATGAAGATACTCTAGGATTCAGCCACTTTGAATTGAACTCAAAAGCTAAGGGAAACTACAAAGAGAACATGCATGTACCTGAAAGCATGTAGAACACTGCCCATCACCTACTTTCAACACTGTCATCTTAGACATCATTAACTGATACCTATCCGAAGTCATTGAAGAACGCTTCTGATATTTTAAAAATTCAAGAGTAAGTTTTGAATCAAATGAAAATGGGTTCAAAAAACTCTTTAATGCTAGGATTTTGAAAGTTGGTCAGGGTATTGCCTATCGTTGGTTTCCAGCCTGGGGTTCTTGGACACCAAGGTTTGTGTGGACAGCAATGAGTGGACAACCTAATTTTAGCATTTTAAAGAGCCTAAAGGGGCCAGGCGCAGTGGCTCATGCCAGTAATCCAAGCACTCTGGGAGACCGAGGTGGGCAGATCATTTGAGCTCAGGAGTTCGAGACCAGCCTGAGCAAGAGTGAGACCCCGTCTCTTTTTATTTAAAATCATAAGTAATTATATATATATATATAAAATAAAGAGCCTAAAGGATATCACATCTGATATGGTTTCCTTGTTTGTGCCCTCCAAATCTCATGATGAAATTTGAACCCCAATGTTGGAGGTAGGGCATAGTGGGAGATGTTTGGGTCATGGGGGCAGATCCCTCATGAATGGCTTGGTGCTGTCCCCGAGGTAATGAGTGAGTTCTCTCTATTAGTTCCCTGGAGAACTAAGAGCCTGGCCCCTCTTCCTCTCTCTCTTACTCCTTCTCTTGCCATGTGACACACTTGCTCCCCCTTCGCCTTCTGCCTTGATTGGAAGCTCCCCGAAGCCCTCACCAGAAACAGACGCTGGTACCACGTTTGTACTCTGCAGAACTGTGAGCCAAACAAGCCACTTTTCTTTATAAATTACCCATTCTCGGGTATTTCCTTTATGGCAATGCAAAACGGACTAACACAACATCTTAACTCAATATGGCTGCACAGGCACATTTAAAAAAACAGGTTTCTTTAATTTGGGCAGACATTGTGTTATGTCAAAATAATAATCTTAATTATCCAGTGCTGAGCAAAAGGTCTCATCTATTTTTCAATTTTTATTAGTTATTTTATAAACAATTTGGTGGGCACTTTTAAAAGGAGAAACAGAAGAAGAAGAAATTGTCCTTGGATGAAATATCAGGTTGAAAACTATTTAGCCAGGTGATTGCATCAGCCGGGTCAGATAGATGTATGAACAATGATGAATACTCCATTGGTGGAAGTTAAACCAATGACTTGGAAAGATCTCACCATCTGGAGAATTTCAGTAACAGCTTGTCTGCCTTTCTCAGGCCCTGAGCAGATATAAACTAGAAGAACATATGGATATTGCTCAATATAAATAACCTTAAAGTTTTTTTTTTTTAAATGCTCAGAACTGTTTTACTTATACCAACAGATGATAAGGCAAGCTAAAGTTTTCTATTTTGCTCACTCTATAGTAAATTACAATTAATGTTGTAAATAAGCGTGGCTTAAGTTATTCATTCACCTGGACATCTGGTTATTGTTTATTAAACACCTACTATGTGCCAAGCACTGCATTCATTATGCTATGTATACAGTGACAGAATACACATGGTCTCTACTCTCAGGAGGCTTATAGAATAGGCAGGGGAGAAAGAACAGACAAGTCATAGTTGCAACTGATGCTAAGTGTTTTGGAGGAAATGTTTCTGATTAGAGTAGAATGCTTCATTGCCACTAATAATGTCTAGTAAGGAAAAGCAAAATTAGTATTACTTCAGGGAATTATATACATATTGCTTTCTTACAGATATCAACCATGGAAAAATGTAAACTGTGTCTTAGGGGCTAATTACCCTCTTCAACAGTTTTGAAATTATAACATATCTTTAAAACATTAATTAGATGGGGGATATTTACATTTAATATTTGAGTCTCCTATAACCATATTGCAATCTGGAAGAGCATCTGTGTGGCAATGCCAGCAGAAGGGAAAAATTTTATAATACACAAGGGTATTAAATATCAATATTTTCTGCAAAATTGTCTTAAAATCCAAAATTTTGAATTGACACTATGTTCATAAACACCCTTTGCTCATTTGGCATTCAGTTTTGCCACTTCAGAAATACAAGCAATTCAAAGTTGACAGGAACTTCAGTATTCTAGAACCAGACATATTCTGTGGCACTCTTAATTACCAGATTTCCTCAGAATACAATAGTGTCACTTTCAGATCAGGCCAAACTACTGAATTCCAGATTTCAATGAAACAATATTATAAAAATGTAACCAGGGTTCCCTACTGCTGGCTTTGGTTACTTAAGGAGCGCTACTACCAAGGTACAAGACCATTAGCAAAGGACTACCAAGTAGCACTTGGTTAATGTCAGCCTTCATCAAGAAAACAGACTTCATTATCACCCCAAATAGTAAGCCCTCCATAAACATTGGCTGCATGAAGCGTTGAGTCCAGATCTTAGAACATGGTTGTGTCCATTGTTTCTATGAAAGACTTCTTGTACAGCAAAGTGAACATTTGCATTGCTATATACTAACTGGAAACAGAATTGCAAAATTTATTTTGTGCGTAGATGTGCCCAGAAGATCTCTGTAGCTTACAATGAAGCTAAGATTTTATCCTAGACTGTTCACACATCTTCTGAATCTGGCAAACCTCTGACCCTTTATTTTTCATAATTACCCTTTATTTTCATACCTCTCCTCCCTCCCACCATATGTTTTTTTTTTTTTTACTTAGTTCCAGCATTCCTCCCCAACCTTGCCTCATTGCCACCCTGAGTTTTTCCTCTCCAAAAAGCTGTATGACTTTGTATCATATACCTTGTCCCTCATGATTAGCTGACTGATACAGTGTATTTTGATCTTCTCTACACACACAGCATAGGTACTGCTTAATATATTTAAAATACTTTAAGTCAAAAAACTCTTTGTGGGATGAACTTTCCTTCCATTTTCTGAAAAGGGTTCTAATGAGAGTCTAAGTTGTAAGAGACTTTAGCTGTAACTGACCCACCTTTATGGATGAATTTTTGTAGGAGTGCCCTACTGGCCTAACTTTCCTGTTTTGTATTAATCAGGTACCAGTGTTTAATTCCTCTGTTCATACTCAAGGTGAGATTCAAAGCCCTTGCTAATCAGGCTTCATATTATACATACAAGCAGCTACCTGTTCTCTAGAGAGGCTGATCTCTTCTCGTGTCCCCTGAAGAGACACCTGGGCACACTATGCCGCCTTATGTTGCCTTTCTAGCTGTAATACTGCCTTCACCTACTTCACTTCATACCTTCTTTCAAAGTCCACTCGAGATGTGTCGTCTCAGGAAATTCTTTGCTGGCCTCTCACTAGCTGTACCATTTTCCCATATTCCCATATTTGCCGTGATCTACTCTTGCCCTCTGATTCATGTAGAACTCTTCCCTCAATTCAGTAAAGCTTTTGAGGTCAGGGAATTATTTGTCCTACTTTTCTAGGCTCTACACAGTCTATTAAAGAGCAACACACTTAAAATATTAGGAGTAATATATATTTCCCTTTGCTCCTTATTTAGTTTAGCTAAAGTGTTTCTCTACTTTGCTGATTTTTAATGAAACATAGGTTTTTCTTCAATTGCTAAGCAATCTCCATTCGGACTCATTCTGCCAATATGGCCAAGTTAACTTATCTATGAGGCAGCATTTTGTTTTCCTGCTTTAATGAGGAGATCTGCTTAGCAAATAAAGATCAAAATTCTTATTCTGATATCCATGGCTCCATAAAATCCATCTCTCCTTTTCAAGCTATCACTTCTTAGCTCCCTGCCACCTGTTCTCTCTCTGCCAAACTGGCCAGTGTTCTTTGGGTATACCCTGTGCTCACCCACCTGTGTGATTTGCTTATGTGCTTCTGCCTAAATGCATTTTCTCTTCCTACTTTTGCTTATCTGAACTTCCATTGTTCCTTTAAAGGCCAACTCCATTATCACACCTGTGTCTTTTTCTTCCTCTGGACTCATGTAACACTCTGTACATTTATTAATAGCTACAATAAAACCACATGCTAATTGAGTAGTTGTCATTTTCTCGAAATTTCTTGTAGGCAGCAATTGACATTTGATATGTTCCCTAGCACCTATTAATAGCAGGTGTAAAGTAAATATTAGTATCCAACTTTCAATTACCACCAACTTTTAGTCATTGGGAACTTTAGACCAGCTAGAATCAGAAATTCCAAAGAACAAGCTATCAGGCAGTTAAGTAGGCATCTCTGTATCAATATATCCTTCAGAAGATAGCTTGGACATTACATAAAATGATCTACCATTTCAATTCTAGTACATATGCTCTATGAACAGCCTCAGCTATAGCTGAACGTTGTTCAGGCAGAAATCAGTATTGAACCTCCTTATTATCAACCAACTATTGACAGAAAAGTGTGTTCTATCAGCTACACATTTGTTTTCTACTTCAAAAATGGGACTGTAGGCCGGGCGCGGTGGCTCACGCCTGTAATCCTAGCACTCTGGGAGGCCGAGGCGGGTGGATCGCTCAAGGTCAGGAGTTCGAGACCAGCCTGAGCAAGAGCGAGATCCCGTCTCTACTAAAAAAATAGAAAGAAATTATTTGGACAACTAAAAATCCATACAGAAAAAATTAGCCAGGCATGGTGGCACATGTCTGTAGTCCCAGCTACTCGGGAGGCTGAGGCAGTAGGATTGCCCGAGCCCAGGAGTTGGAGGTTGCTGTGAGCTAGGCTGACGCCACGGCACTCTACTCCGGCAACAGAGTGAGACTCTGTCTCAAAAAAAAAAAAATATATATATATATATATGGGACTGTATTTAGGTTGTTTAATTTTCAAGGTACGGGGCTGGGGGGTGGGGAAGGAAACAAAACCAAGTAACAACAAGAATGAAACCCAATGCTGATGTAATTAAAGCACAGCTGAGACTCTCCTTTAAAGGACAGATATTTGAGCACCCACTGTGTGTAGCTAATGTGACTTCTGATCCTCTGAGCTAGAGGGCAATTATGTGTTTCTCTGATAGATTAACATGGTGCCCCAAAGTCAAACTAGTTTAGCATTCTTCATATGACTATGCCAACCCTCTGCCATATGTTCAAACACTTTTGGCTTATTTCTACTGCACTAAATGGTAACAAAAAGCACTTTAGCATCTGAGTTACATATTAGATAAGTACAGACCTTGGCCCCCTAATAGGGTACTTAAAATATGAAAAATAAGTGAGGTCATGTGGATGAAATGTTTAGGACAGGGAGGGCAGCTGTGTTCAAAATGAACACAATTAGAGGCAAAGTTGTTCTTTACTTTCCAGTTCTTTGCGTATGGACTAACTCTAGACCTTGAGAGGATTCAACTATCCTGCCCAGATGAGGCTTAAGTGGTACCTTAAAAGTTACCATTGTGTGCCTTTACTGATTTGTGAAGCATTGCCACATTCTCCTGCTTGGTACTCATAGTCAGCAGTTTCAAGATAAATAGGAAAGACAGTCTTCTAATTTTCAGCCTAAATGTGCTCATCTCTAGAATTTAGCTTGCCTCACAAATAATGAGAACAAAGAGCATTTTTCCAAGAATCAGCTTGGTTATTGCATTGAGAATTGTAATTCTAGAACAGGTACATTTCTGAAGCAGCCCTGAGGAGGTTTTTGGTTGTTGTTGTTATGGCTTCTCCTTTAATTTTAACTTTGAGGCAACTCATTTTCCTGCTAGGGAGATGAAGCTCAGCCGTGATACAGCTTGTCTCGCCTGGCAAAGCTGGGCTGTGGACACAGTCGTGTGCAGTTTAGAGCCCAAACTCTTAACCACTAACCTATGTTGGCTCCTTAAAATCAGAATTCCAATTTGATACTTCTAGATCATACTTTTGTATTTTTCAGTTTGAGGTGTAATCTCTACTTAACATCAGTCATTCTTAGGACTGTTTTGCAAGGTAGGTGAGGCAACCAAGGGTCAGAGACGGTGAGTAGCATGACTAAGGAATTGCAGAGTTGCTATTTTAATGCAAATGTGTTTAACTCTAGAGTCTGTTCTTTGCCTCACATGAAGAAGACTTTCTTCTTGATTTCTGCTCACTGAGAGATTTTCCATTGACAACTTAGCACCATACTTCACATAATAGGTACTTACTAAGAATTCAAATAAACACCAAGATTCAAATCATAAAGATTCATGCTTGAATCCTGGCTCTACCATTTAGTGATAAGATCTTGGGCAAGATATTTATCATACTGGAGCTAAGAAATGGAGACATCTTTTCTATTTCAAGTTATTTAAAGTGAAAGTCAAATGAGACAATGGAGCAGCGCTTCATAAGCCATAAAGCTCCTTAAAAACTAAGTGAAGTAGATTCATTTACAGAGAAGCCTTTATCTGCACTTCTGGACATGGCATGGAAAACCAAATAAAGTTTTATAGGTTAGAGAAAACTGTCTATTCAAGGGTAATGATCTAGTTTACTGGAATGTTTTTTAGAAGAAGTAACCGGGACAGTCTCCTAATAAATGGAGATTAATTACATATTCTTAAAAAAATAGCAGAGGGGAAAGAATTTGGAAGTGAGATGATAATATAAAACTAAGGAGTATATTAGGTTTCCTAAGATCAAGAAAGAAATACTTTGGATATGGGGAAAAATGTCCAAGATCTGTGCTTTTTCATCTTTCTGTATCCTAAGATTCAATGAAACTTCATTGTGTTTAAATGCTTTTGCTTTATTATTTCCAAGACTGAAGGAATTCAAATACTTTGTTATGCTTTCCACTGAACAACTGAATGATAGAACAACTGAATTATAAAAATTACTTTTAGACTATGTAGAGGGCTTGTTGAAATATCACTGGATGGGCCCTATAGCCAGAGTTTGGTTCAGTAAAGCTGGGATGGGGACGGAGACTTTGCAGTTCTGACAAGTCCCCAGGTGATGCTGATGCCACTGGTATGGGGACCATACTCTGTGAACCTTCTTAGATGAGTTCTCTCTAGCTGTGAAATACACACTGAGCTGAGTGTCCAACCTTTGGGTTGAATTAATTTGTTAAATGTGAACTTACACATGGTAGCACATCTGTCACATAAAGATCTAAGTCTGTTTGGAAGTCACACTTTGCGTCATATGCTAGAGAGAAAATGGGGTAGCTTTTTACCATATATCCACCACCCAAATTTCTTCCAGATTGAACAATGTTTCAAACCAAGTTTTCTAGGATTGCAACTTCCCATTTTACGTGCTCGCTTTACACTGCGGTTACCTGAAAATCTAAGTGACAGCGCTCATACATTCTGCTTTCTGGTAACTTTTATACCACTTAACACTCAGCCTGCCCCATTCACTCAGAATTCTTATCAATTTAAGGCAGTTAAAAGTCACTTGCCTTTAACTAGCTTGCATAAATTATGGTATTAATAGTAGAGAAAAACTGCCAGGCTGCTTCTATATTGAGGCAATAACTTTTGTGTTCCTGAAATTTCACAAGCTTTATGTTTTGCTATCTAGATGATGCAAGAAAATTAAGAATTGAGATTAAAATAAATTTGGGGTAGGGGAGGGCATTGTAAGTAGAGAGAAGATTCTATTTCACTTAGTAATTTCCATTTTTAGACCAGGAAGCAATTTTTCAGATTCTGCTTGCCCTGGAGACACAGGCTTCCTTCCAGGCTAGGAGAAGGATTCGGGAAGGGGAATAACCATGGCAACCTGCCCAGCTATGTGGGCAAGGATAGTATGGGGCCTGCACACACTCAAGAATTTTTATTTCTAGCCTAGTCACTCAGTTTAGTCCAGGTGGTCCCTCCCTTCCCACTTCCTTCTGTTATAATGCTGACTTCAGGGGGAAGGATTGCTCCTTCTCTGTAGGGAGTCTGAGAGGGTGTGGGGAAGACTTAAATGAGACCAGCAAGGTCATCTTGACCAAACCAAAGTGCCAGCTTCTAGGCCCAGAACTGAGAGTCACTCCCTATCTGTTCTAGCCTGATTACAAGCAAACATGCTGGCTTTGTTAATATTAAATGCTTGAATAATTAACTTTTTCAGGTAGGTGAGGGGTATCCAATTTTGATGAAGAAATTCTCCATTTGCCTTCAGTTTTCATAAAGACTACACATACTTTAGTTGTTCAGGGGGGCAAAAAACACAAAAACAAACAAAAACCTTCAAAATCAGATGGAATAAAGTATTCTAAATACATTAGATTAACAGTCTTCCCAACAACCCTGAGGTAGGTATTATTATTCTCCCCAGATAAGAAAGCTGAAGTACAGAGAGGTTATGCAATGTGCCCCAGGCCATGTAACCTGCACTCTTGCAGCTGGGATTTGCACAGAGGCAACCTCACTCCCAACCACTACCCAATTATGCCAGAGGAGAGAGGTAGCAGCTAGCATGTGAATGTCCATACCCAGCATCACTTTTTCCCCTCATCAGGACGTCGCCTGTTTTTTGTCTTTACGAAACAACTTGGTAGGCTGCTTTCCTTTTGATTCCCATGATTAATCCAGTCAGGATATGTTATCATAAATTAGGTTTCCCTTAAACACACATATGTGACATTAAAGCTATTTCATCTAAATGTGATTTTGGCCAACCTCTGTGCAATTCAGTGGCACAGCTTCAACTTTTGAATTATATAGCATCATCAGAGAGAATGTTAAAAATACCACATCCTGTTACTCAGGTGTTTCATATTGCCAATCTGGTTCCCATTCTGGTTCCATCTGAAGGGTAGGAAACCTTATGTGTTGGGTTAGTTACCTAAACCTCCTGGCCCATCGACTTTCAAACCTTTCCAGCTGGAGTATGTTCTGATGAGCATTAGGACAACTTAAAACCCCAGAACAGCTCAGTTTTCAACAGTCTTCCCAGGTATTTCAGCATCTCAGCTTTGTCTTTAAGAAAAGCGATAATTAAATCCTCAAGTCAAGAGAATGAGGAAGAAAAACACATGGACTCCTCAAAACTATCCAGGTAAAAAAATCAGTGGTAGCAAAGTTAGGCTTATGGACGTATGAGGTACAATTAGAAATGAAGCTGCACGTATTCACTGTCCTACCAAGAGCCCACGTCTCCACAAAGCCTCCTCCTGGCCAGGAGCCACTCTGCACGGCAGATGTTTTCCTGCTCTTTTAATCTTCAGGTAATCAAGGAATGGTTGAGCTGGCCAATAAATATCACCTCCAATCAGCAGGTCAGCAGCTGCCAGAGGTCCCGGTACCCTTCATGCCAACAAATGCCTTAAAAGCAACACCCTTCAACTCAAACAAGGCTTCTGAAATCCATTCAGCTTTTGAAGCAAGACAACAAATAGGCCTAATGTACAGGAATTTGGACTTTGAATTGAATCTGAAACTATAAAGTAGAAACGCAAATGGTGGATTTTGTCCTTAACAAATTAGGCAAGGCTTTTAACAAGTGCTCCCTCCCCTCGCTTACATCCTCAGGTGAAGATCAACTTGTCCAAGATCACCAAAATGGCAAATACTTACCTATTAGAGCTCAAAGTTGGAAGACATTCCTCTACCATCTACTTATCGTAGTCATACATTAAAACATAGGAGGGGCTGGGCGCGGTAGCTCACGCCTGTAATCCTAGCATTTTGGGTGAGGCAAGAGGATCCCTTGAGGCCAGGAGTTTGAGACCACCCTAGATGATAACAATACCCCCATCTCTACAAAAAAAAATTTTAAAAATTAGCCAGGCACAGTGTATGCACCTGTAGTCCCAGATACTAGGGAGGCTGGGGCAGTAGGATTGCTTGAGCCCAGGAGTTGGAGGCTGCAGTGAGCTATGATGATGGCACTGCACTCCAGCCTGGGCGATAGAGCACTACCCTGCCTCAAAAAAACAAACAAACAAAAAAACATAGGGTGTATAGCTTAAGAAGAACCAGTTTCCAGCACAGTCATTTGGATAAGAAGGGATTGATCTAGCTGGGAGTGGGAAGGGAAGGAAGGTGGAAGTTCAGTTATTCACCAACAACAGGAAAAAGAATCCAGTTGGCCTTAGGAGGAAATTGATTAAGAATTTGGAAGAAGTGGTATGTCTCAGAAATACACATTGGAAAGACTACTAGGCCTCCTACGTGCTTTCTCTAGGAGACTTTCTCCATTGCACTCTCCATGTTGTAGTAACTGTGGAATTGTTAATTTCTACATATCAAGCACTTCACCAAAAAGTCCTTCCCAAAGATCAAGGAGGGCTCAAACCTCAAATACTCTTCAATTTTCAAGGCAACACATTTTTTTACAGTGTCACTGAGGCCCTCAATGAGGGTACAGACAGAACCTGGGTTGAGCCGGGCACCTGGCCCAGAGAAGGGCAGCCTAGTCAAGGTCTGGCTGCTGGGGTAGGAAGTGAGCATGGCGACAAGTCTTTGGAAGCTGCAATGCTCCATCCTGTCCACTAGTTCCTTCCTCCCAACAGCCAGTAGGTGCTTCTGTGTGAAGAGCCAACCTCAATATTGTGAGGAGGATCCATTATACATTCCATCAAAGCCATTCCAGGAGCCTTAGCAGACATCTAGAAGGCGTTTTTGCAGCTGCCTTCTTTCCTTTGCCATTACTTTTGATTGAGTTAGTTATGTCTCACCTCATTCTCCCCCACTCCCCTACTTTGCCTGATTAAGGCAAGAAATTTTTTCATCAAGTCACTTTATAGAGCAATAGCAACATTTACTATTCATGAAGTTGCCCCTCCATAATTTTTAAGTCTTTCCATGTGTCTGGAAGCTTGTTTCTGCTCTTCTCATTTTACAGAGTGGCTCTCTTCCTTCCAAACACAAACTAAAAAGAAAGGGGAAAAGGTGGGGGCTGGATGGGGAGCAGATAACATCCAGATTCTTTAAGTGTTTTTAATCCAGTTAAATTTCCCTTTGGACTCAAAACAGCTCCCTGCTGAAACTGACTGCAGACCTGAATTCCAGGCTCAGAATTAAGTCAAGAGGGAAAGATTACAGAAACAGAAAACAGAGTCAGCTCTATATTATGAAAACTGCTATGTTGACTGGGGCTCCATGGTTTTAACCCATTCATTTTTTCCCCCTTTTCTAAAATTCTTACTTAATCTTTTTAACCAGCTTACAGCAGGCAGACAAGCACCATCTAAACCCTGCTCCCTGCACTGGGGATTTAAAACAAGTTTGTTAAGTCCCTTGGGCAGATACTTCCTTAGGAATGCCGGTGTAAGACAAAGTTCACATTTTAATGCCATATGTTGTCAGTCACCAGGAAAAAGCTTCTCTTGGGCACAAACCAGGTCCCCAGTCTTTGTCACACGGCAAAAATAAACACCCTTGGAGGAGTTAATTAGGCGGTCAGCGGCCACACCAGCGTCCTACCAGGGCTGCCCGCAGACCTTTTAAACAAGCGCTCGCTCTCTCTCTCTTTCTCTCTCTCTCTCTCTCTCTCTCTCTCTCTCTCTCTCTCTCTCTCTCTCTCTCTCTCTCTCTCTCTCTCTCACACACACACACACACACACACACAAAAGGAGGCGCTCTTAAATGTCACAAGCTGGGCATCTGGAGTCCGACCCCAAAGGTAAAAGGCATTCCGTGACAACATTCCTCAGATGTCAGGCCACAAAACCGCTCTTTTCCCCAAGTACACCGTCTAATTTCTAAGATTCCCCACAGCCCAAGGTCTGCACTCCGGGGAGGGGGGGAGCAAAGGAGAGAAGGAGGTTGCAAGAAAGAAAAAAAAAATGGAGCCAAAGGGAAGAAGGGTTCCAAGCTACTCACCGGCTAGCAGCGCCTGTGCGAAGCGAGCATGACTTCCCCGCGCCCGGAGCCTCCAGGCTGCCGCGCAGCCGACACCGCGGGCCCCGCTTAAATAGCAGCCGGCCGAGCTCGGAGCCGCGCGGCCACTCCCGGCGAGAGATATGGTTCTAATCAGATGCTGGCAGCTGAGGACTCCCCAGGAATGTGCCGGGATGTTTTTGCTGCCTGGCTTGGTAACTCCCCCTCAACGTGTCTGCTGAGTCTTCCAAACTTAACTGTTTATTAACTCGCGCCGCAGCCACTCGCGCTGCCGTGGACCCGGCTCCCCTGGGCTGGGAGCCCCACCGGCTGGGGGCGATCGCAGGGACGCGAGCGACGGGGCAGAGCTATGTGTCAGGGCGAAGGCGAAAGCCCCGGGAGGACACGGACGAGGGGCGGAGGAGGGTGCAAATAAGGACAGGAAAGGGAATCTCCGGAGGAAAGGGGTGGGACCCGCCGAGGTTCATTTCACAAATCCGTTCCCTGAATTGCCACTTCCAGCGATGTGGCACACGAAGTCATCCTAACCCGTTGGGGCCCTGGGAACAAAGGGCTGCCTTTACTTCTGACTTTCCTGACAAGGAGCAGCGGGTCCTAGTGCAGACCTGCAGTTTCTAAAGTCGAGTGCACATTGCCCCCTTTGAAGAAGTTATTGCAGATGTGGATGCACTTAAATTTGTGGGAAATCTATGGGTGTATATGTAAAACTTACTGTATTTATATATGAATAGAATCCTGCATACACAGATATGAAAACAATACTCTCTTTATGAAATTGATATCAACAAATTATGTTCACGTCTATCCGTCCTATTTAAATAAGCTGTATTTCTGATATAAACAGAGATTATATATTGGCTTCCCTTACAGTATGTATACATCTATATGTAGACACATAACATGACTTTATCTGCATTAATTTCCATACCGTCTCATATACTTCTATGAAAACCATGAGCTGTAAGAAATAAAATATTTAACCATGTTGACATACAGTGCTCAGGACTCGGGGCACACAGCATATCTTAGTGTACGTTAACAAGCTGGGAATTCATTTTCTCCATATTTTAAAATCGGGAACAACTGTAAAACATCCACAGAAGCTGTTTCTTTTTAAAGAATTATGAAATTATTCTTGTGAAAGCCATGTCTCTTCTCTTCTCTTTTTCTTTTCTTTTTTTTTTTTTAAGTGGGAAGCAGTGTGTAATAAACATGAAAAATACCAAATTGTGACTCGGGTGGGAGGGGGTTATTGATTTTATTGAGTAAGCAGCACAGTGCATTTGCATTTTACCTCTAGAAACTGAGGGTTCAAACCGGGCTCATGGGACGCCAAGGATGTATTTTGTGGTCCACGCCTAGCCTCGCCTGCAGAGCCACTGTGTAATTTGGGGTAGCTCAACGTGAGTGGCCGTGTCTGCTCTCAAGTAGGTCAGGCTTGGAACAGCCACTGTGCAGGGGGACTGAGGGGCACAGAGCAGCACAGCTGGCCAAGGAGTCTGCCTCTGCTGGCCTCTACTATTTCTGCCATGGGTCTCATCGTCTGACACCTAGAGGCGTGGGGGTAGGGAGGGTGGTGCTGATAGCTTTCAATATTCCTCTGAGGTAATTTGCTATTATTAAAAACATGAGGCACGGTAGCTAGCGCCTGTAATCCCAGCACTTTGGGAGGTCGAGACGGGAAGATCACTTGAGGCTAGGAGTTCAAAACCAGTGTGGGCAACATAGTGAGACCCCATCTCTACAAAAAATAATAATAGAAAAAATTAGCTGGACCTGGTGGCACAGCACCTGTAGTCCTAACTACTGAGGAGGTTGAGATGAGAAGATTGCTTGAGTCCTGGAATTGGAGGTTACAGTGAACTGTGATCATGCCACTGCACTCCAGTCTGGGCAACAGAGTGAGACTGTCTCTAAAAAAAAAATTAAAAGTTAAATTAAAAATTGACTATGTGTGAATGACAGGGACATAAATTTTAGTCCTAGGATGGTATTTATAACATTTTTGCAGAGCACTTTAATTCTGGTACATCTTAGAACATACGGCTTTATTTCTAAAATCCAGAAGTCCAGAGGGATGGTGCCAATTTCAGGCAAATAGAGGCTTTGACAATTTCAAAGAAATAGGTCTCTCTTTTAACCTCAGTATATAATATTTTCTCAATTGAGAAGTGAATTACTTACTTTTTAAGTTGAAAGACTTTTCCCAGAAATAGTAACTTTGTCTGCTCTGTCCCACCAAATGAAAGAGATTTGTCTAAGAAGCTAGAAGTAGAAAATGATTTCATCTGCTATAATTTCAAGAGAGCTGTAGTTTCAAGAGAAGACGTTAGTGAAAATAGTTCACTTATGAGCAGCGGACTCACACATACAACTTAAAATGGACACTTCTTGTTTTACACAGAAATCTGAAGAGCTGACAGTGGAGAATTCTGGTTTGAAGTGTATTTTTATCTCTCCAGGGCACTGATATTGCTTCTGGCAGTAATTCAATGTCCTGCTCGCATTAAGGGGAAAAAAAAGGAATGAAAATAAATTTAACTCTTTTTATCCCTGGTGAAACATTGTCTCTGTCACATCTAAGTTGTTTACTTTTTGGTAGGTCTAAAGTGAACATCTCTGCATCTGGAGAATCACACCAAAACCCACCCAGATGTCCACCCTGCCTAAACAAACCATGGTCTTTTCTTCTCAGCACTGAAAGTCATGTTTAGAAAATTAAGATGAGGGAAATTCAATGCAATGTTCGAAAAACTGTGGTCCTTGAATGACAGTTGTTCCTTGCACAAAACTTGCCTTTGAAGGAGGGCGAAGGAAACATAAAGCAAAAGACTGCGCTCCCAGCCTAGGAAAAGGGTGGTTAATCTCGTGATGGCTTGCTGAAGAATGCATGGTTTATTATTAAAGTAATCTCTTAAGATTTCCCTGGAATGTGCTTCCACGGCAACTCTGCCTGTTCAAGCTATCCTATGCATGTGTCTTTTCTTCCATAATTAAGCCGTTTTCCCTCCTTTAGCTCATAGACCTAACACTTTATTCTTTCTCCACCTCTTCTTTTCTCCTTTTCTCTAC